>JAASAO010000245.1:0-36052 GCA_017311375.1 Mytilus coruscus
TTGATTCCAAAATTTTCAAACTATTCAAAATGTTTGGTATGTGAAATTTCACAGAAGAGCAACGGTACTATAATGCATTTTATATTTTGATTTTTTCTTTTACGAAAGGTTTTTTTTTTTTTTTTTTTTTTTTTTTTTTGTTATATGATAGTAAACAATCCGCGATATTAAAGACATTATTCATTATTTTCGAACTTTTTAAAAAGACAACTACATTTAAAACGACCACACAAAGAAGCATGTTCGACTTTTGGAACACGAAATTGACAAACGTAGTTTTACACTTCATATCATGTATGTTTCGCTTATGTTAATTGTTTCATCTAAATCTGACAAACAAAGAACTTAACTGTAGAACATGTACATCAGATGATCAGTTCATATCGAATACCTCCTGTATCATAGTCTTAGAATCTAGTACATATTTTTAAATGTACTCAACTGCAATACACTCACATTTGTATTTTGTTTACATCCACACTCCAAAAATTTTACATCATATTTGCATTCCTCAAAAGTAAGAGAGGATGATATTAGGGTTAAAAGAATAGACATGTATTAAAAACGATATAAATAGATCAAAATGATTAGCAAGTCATTGACGCATGTCAAACAATATAAAAAAATAATTGCTACTCACTTTATGGTCAGAATTTCATGATCCATTCCGTTAAGAAATAAATAAGCTCAATAGACTGCTTCGATTTTCCAATAAAATGTTCATGAGGTTGTCAAGTTTAGTCTGAATTAAAAAGGTTGAAAATCAAAAATGGTGTTCAATATATTTCTGATAAAATGTAAGTGTTGGATAACTTATTTCTGATACAGTTTGTGCCTATCGAATTTCACAAAATATTTTATAAGCAACATAATAGAACATACTCCATATGTATTGGATTTATTCATAATACTGTAATATTCTATATCTAAAGACTTTCAGACTACTAGATCAATAATTCATGTAGTGAATGGTGACAAATGTATGTTTCCTAAATAAGCGATATGCTTTCTACACGTTGGTGGTAGCAACAGCAGTAATAACAACTGCCAAAGCTTTTTGACTGATTTATAACAAGCTTTAAAATGTGTTCATTTATTAAATCGAGATATATAATTGTGTATTGTTGTCTTAATTATAGCTTGCATCAAGTATTTCGATTTTGATAGGACCAATACAATAATCTTTAAAAAACTGAAGCGAAAAAAAGGGTGGTGTGTTTGTGGCTGTTCTATTGTATCCCCTGTAATATAAGGTTAAGCAGTTCCAATAAGTATATGGCTTGGATGCACTATTAAATAACACCTAAAATAAATGTGTTTAATCCTTTTAAACCAAACCCAAACATCTTTTTTATGCAAGCTACTGTCTACCGTCAAATCAACAGTACCTTAAAAATGAGCCGTCAGAAAGGCTCGATAAAATGCATAAATGTGCGAATAATGCAATAGAATCAAAAATAAAACAGCACCTAACTCAAAACTTCATTTTTATGCAATACTTTCCGCGAATTTGAAGGATACACGTTACGGAATAACCGTCAGCCTGAAATTTTTCATTCGTATGGCGTCATGTGTTGAAATGACGTTAACACGCCAAGAGCATTGATAATTTTGTGAATTTTTTCAAGTTCTAATGTATCATTTTTTTTTTGTTATGCTTAATAACGGTTCTGTAGTTTTTTTCAGTTTCAATTTTAACACAGAGAAATCGACAAGTTTTTGCACATAGGTTACGAAACATGTGAACTTACGTGGGATGTAAATTATAACAGCTATTAATATGTACATCCTTAATGAATACAGCTTTTCACCCCGGTCCAATACAGAAAAATGCCGTACAGGACATTCACTTTCGATTGCATTTTTTTACTGTTCGCCAAATTTTGGACGTATCTTTATGCATATCAAAATACATTTCTATCATATATAGTAACTGAAAAGAAGTTAAAAAAGAACATTTTAAGGATGTACTTATGTGAAATTAAAAAAATCTAGCATTTAAAATTCATACTATAAGTCAGAAGAGCCTTAGTTAAGGAACAAAATAACCTAAAAATATTGAAAGGTTATGGAGCTTCTTTTCGAGATATTTATTCTTTTTTTAAATGGCGGGAAAAGGCGGACTCGGACTTGGACCTTATATTTGCATTTGTATTATTTGGGTCTCAAATCGAAAGAAAAGAAATCTAGAACCTGCTTAAATTTTGGTAAATGACTTTTTATGAACTATTGAAGTTTTATATGAGAAGAAAAATGAGTGTTATGGGGCAAAATATTTTACTCTGTATCGTAGGAAAAAAACCAAGGAATCCAAACATTTGACAAAAATTCAAAAAAAAAAAACCTAACCTAAGTACATCCTTAAATCATGCTCCGTGTTTTGTGACAATTTTGATCGGAAATATTCTGAATTTTTTATCCTCATTGCTCCTCGACTTCTAACTTATTTTGGACTTTTAAATGTCTTGGTGTGGGCGTCTGTAGACGAAACGTGTGTCAAGCGTACTAAACTATAAGCCTGGTATCTTTGATGAGTTTTATTTTATTCCACCGCCTTTCCAAGTAAAATTTTCGATCATTACCACTGTTTCATTTCCGTCGATCAGTCATCACATTACAGACGATTAAAGAGTAATAACGGTTAAAATGTCTGATTTATTCATATTTACTATATAAAATGAATTGATCATATATTTAGCACTCGAATGAAAATAATAAATTCATCTATATTGACAAAAGATCATCGTGAATTTGAAAAGCCAAGTTAACTATGAATTTCTGTACCTACTTCAAGATAAGTTTAATTCTTAGTTTAATCGGAGAATTAAAGAATCATTTCATAAAAAATTGATGCACTGGCTGGTTCTGTATTCTCGGGGCCAATACAGCTGACCTCAAATCTATAACAGGGCCAATACAGAAACAGCCAGTTAACAACACTATCATATCGACCTGCTACATATACAATAACTTGATATTCATTTTACTAACAGTGTCTGTCATTATCTAGTTTCATATATTGAAAGTATGAATAATTTATCATTTTACCTTTCCTTTCTTATGTGATTTCAAACAATGCAAATCAACCATTCGACGGAAATGATCTTCCTATACTTTTTCAACCAAAGAAATGCCTCAAAATAAATAAATATCTGCATTTTTTTTCTTAATTTGTATGTCTTCTGTATCTATTGTTCTGATAAAATAAAAAACTATTTATTTAAAATATTCGGAAATGGATTAGAATTGGAGAGCTAACATGTATCGATAGTTTATAAGTTTGGTAGTGTAAACACTAATCAAAGTAATTATTATAATATAACCAGATATAAAATATTTTAATTTAATACGCCAGATGCTTTTTTTATCAGAGGCGCTCGAATCAAAACAGCTGAAAGGCAAAATCAAAAACGAATTCGAAGAACTCAATATCGGAGTAAAAATATTAAAGACTTCATCCAATCTGGTATTTCACGATGCTTTTGGTTTTTAAAGAAGCACAACGTTGATTTCAATGGAACAGGAACAGATTTCTTTCTGAAAAACTGGAACTCAAGATGTAAAACTTGCCATTGTCATACCCTCTCGTTTAATTTAAGAGCAGATAAAACCAGAAAGTATGGTTAAAATATGGGGATTATAACGTGCGTTTAGCAAGAACATCAATGATTAGTTAGATGAAAAGCTTTAAACATTTTGGCCAGGAAAATCTGTTTTAATGAATATTTTTAACATTTCATCAAAATCTTTGTTTATCATGTTTATCAATGATTTAAATCTTATATATCAAAAATCAGTGCATTTACTAAGCAATGAATTTTATTCACAATTACTAACTTTTATTATCAGCTATATGAAGGCCGTTCTCAGACCAGATACAGACAGACAGACATACATCTAAACTGATTCACGAGATTTCAACATTGGTAGACAACGGTTGCCTCTCATACAGAGATGTGTAAACAGCATAATTCTAAACGGAGTTTACAAAAATTGGTCTCAGGGCTTTACTTGAAAATATGCATCACTAACTGCGAGTACTCTCAGATCTGTTCCTAGTGTCTTTTTGTTGTTTGGATGTACAAGTACCCTGCCACGTCCACTTGTATTTTTGTCCATCTGATGAGTTAAGCCTTTTTCAACTGATTTTTATAGTTCGTTCTTGTGTTGTGCTGTTATATCACTGTCCCAGGTTAGGGGGAGGTTTGGGATCCCGCTAACATGTTTAACCCCGCCACATTATGTATGTATGTGCCTGTCCCAAGTCAGGAGCCTGTAGTTCAGTGGTTGTCGTTTGTTTATGTGCTACATTTTTGTTTTTCGTTCATTTTTTGTACATAAATAAGGCCGTTAGTTTTCTCGTTTGAATTGTTTTACATTGTCATTTCGGGGCCTTTTATAGCTGACTATGCGGTATGGGCTTTGCTCATTGTTGAAGGCCGTACGGTGACCTATAGTTGTTAATTTCTGTGTCATTTTGGTCTCTTGTGGACAGTTGTCTCATTGGCAATCATACCACATCTTCTTTTTATAATCACTGGTCTTCTTAATTAAAATTTCTGATTATAAATTAAACGAAAGACCGAAACACACAAAAACAGGTTAGAAATTTAGAGAATATGTCTTGTTGCATAGTATAGAATGTGTCAAAATATTTTTTTTAATCCTGTTATTCGATTGAATAATTTAGTAGAGAATAAGGGATACAGATGAGTTGATTTAATTTTTGTTAACAACGATTCACTTTTTTATTTTAATGATGGATTTTGTTCAGAAGCTATTAGTTTATAAAATTTTGTTAACTTACAAATCCCTTGTCGATTTAAGTTGACCTGACAAGTGTTTTACTGTTCCCCTCTGAATTTCATATTCCAAAAAATCTTATATTTTTTACTTTCAAAACCTTTGATCACTACCATACCTGATGCAGATTTGATATAGACACATGTTATGTGCACGGAAGGCATATAATTGTTTTATAGTTCGAAACAATATTCAAGTATTTCATTCATTTTCTTTCGTGAAATGCAATTTAATTTACCTAAACGAAGGAACTGAAATCATCTCAAACAGTTTGTAATCTTAAGCAATTACTCATCATGCTCATTTCAAGAAGAAGACAAAAGTCAGTTTTGAAAATTTTTGCAAATAACGCATTATAACACGACGGGTGTCGCATGATCTACTTAACTTCAAAAAGAAGGGAGGCATCCAAAACTCATAAGTCGAATCAAAAATGAAAACAACAAACACTGTAATGTACATTTGGCATCACTAACACCACCAACATCTAGAGATTAAACTCAAGTTGTCCCGAAGGGAAAGCACGTCCTAATACATTAGGGACAGCCTCTTTTTACTCTTCTATTTTGGTCAATTTTGACACAGATATTCCATAACGGTCAACCAATCATGATAGCGTCCATAAAACTTTTAAAAAGATGACTGGAACTTTACCATTTGGATCCCTGGTTCAACACCTTCCATGTTAGTAGCAAACCGCTATTAAGGAAATCATGATGAAAAACGCATGCCCTAAAACAAAACAAAAATGAGGTTAGGATATGATACTTGAGGCTATGATTAGTTAGACCATAAATTATAGGTAACAATAGTTTACCGGTGTTAAAATCACATAATTCTATTGAGAAGATATAAATAAACGGTAAAACAAAAAAGAAACTAAGGGAATCGTATCAACTCCGAAAGGAGCGAGACCGGGTGCGTCGATAGAGTAAATTTACCGATTTTCAAATCTCATAAATCGATTAAGAAGAAAGAAATCAAGCAAACAAACAATACTTGAGGGAATCCCATGAACTCCAAAATGAATGACACAAGATGCGTCGACAGGGCAAGCGTTGCCTACTGTGCATGCATCACGCGCCATGAGAATCCACACTCAGTTAAAATGTCACAATTGGGAAAAGTACGCAATCGGTAAAATGACGGATCTGACGGCGTTTTTGGTTTCTAAAGATTTAGGACAGTTAACCATCTCGAGTTGAAAACGATTATGGAACTTACGTTGAAATTTAGTGACGATCGTTATGTTAATAGTGTATAATCTAAAACTACACAAAAAAGTATTGGCGTAGAAATCAGGTATATAAACTTTAATATCAAGTATAGGTTTATAATCAAAAACTGACATAAAATTTCATAAATACAGCGCAAATATTAATAACACTACATCCGTATTTTCATACCAGTACCACGGTACTGGCTTCTGGACTGGCGAAACCCTCGGAGACTAACAGTCAATCAGCAGAGGTAAAAAGTGTACCAAAGACATGAAAATGCATAACACCTTACAACCATCTGGTTTATCAAAGTGATGCATAATAGTTAGAAAGAAATTCACAAATAGTTAGAACATTTTATGAGTTAACATTATTAATCAGGATCCAGGTTGAAAAAATACTTGAAAATACGCTACGCTAATCAAGTACTAAATCTTGCGTACTGACAAATTCAAAACTACTATGATGTATAGGCGCTAATAATGTTTTCATGGAAAGTTCGACTGAAGGACAAACATAAAGAAGAACGGATTTGCGTAGATACTAATAACATATGTTTCTTTTTGGGGGTTAATGCATGCATATTGTATGTTTTTTATTTGTCTTAATTTTTTAGGGGGTGGGGTTATTGCAAGTACACTGTATCTATTGCATTTCTTCTGTCTATAATTGTCTGGATTTCAATAGTATCAATGGTTGTATATTAAAACGTGTCATTTTCATTTTCTCTAGAAGACAACGGCGGGTTGTCGTGAATGTTAATGGTAAATAAGGGTACAAACTTTGTGAAATAAACTCCTTTTGCAGTTTTAAGGTCTGGTAAGGGCTAATATTTGCCTTGTTTGATGTACATTTAATAAAAAGGTTTTGGACATTTTTAATTCACTTAAGTGTCTACTTTAGTCGATTCAATTAGTTAATGTTAAAGATTTGAACTGATTTGGTCATTAAAAACGCTCAAATTTAAGCTTAAATATGCATAAAACGTCACTTTTCAGATGTTTTTTGGTCTAAAATGTATGTGGCCGCAATTGTGTTCAGTTTTAACCTTTATATATATTATGTGTTATCATCCAATACAATATGTATTTTAATATTAATTAAGAAGAAACACAAATGCAGCCACATCCATTGTAGACAAAAACCGTCCAAAAATTAGCACAAAATGATGTTCTCTCAATAAATTAATTCAAAATTTGGTGACTATGTTGAATGCATCTATCCCACCGAACTTGAGATAAAGGATACATCAGATACAGTTGAGTCGGCCTCGTTTCTTGACTTACATCTAGAAATTGACAATGATGGTCGGTTGAAAACAAAACTTTACGACAAAAAGAGATGATTTCAGCTTCCCAATTGTGAACTTTCCATTTCTATGTAGCAACATTTCAGCAGCGCCTGCATACGGAGTATACATCTCACATTCAAGGGCTTGTAATTCCTATCATGATTTCCTTGAGAGAGGGTTGCTACTCACAAGAAAGCTATTAAAACAAGATTTCCACTTGTTGAAGTTGAAATCGTCTCTTCGTAAATTTTACGGACGCCATCACGAGTTGGTTGATAGTTATGGAAATATCTGTTTCACAAATGACAAAGGATATGTTCCAATTGCCGTAACTACAATCCCGTCCCCTTTTCCCCGCATGTGACCTACCGAATTAGACTTATCACCGGATTTGTACTAACATGAGCAACACGACGGGTGCCACACGTGGAACAGGATCTGCTTACCCTTCCGGGTCACCCGAGATGACCCGCAGTTTTTGGTGGGGTTCGTGTTGCTCAGTCTTTGGTTTTTTATGTTGTTTTTTGTGAACTGTTGTTTGTCCGTTTGTCTTTTTCTTTTTTAGCCATGGTGTTGTTCGTTTATTTTCGACTTATGAGTTTGAATGTTCCTTTGGTATCCTTGGCATCCCTTTTTGTACCTGATGCATGTGCATTGTATTGTCAAAAAACAGCCGTTCTTTATGTTACAAAAGCATTCTACTTTCAAATATCTTGCTAAAAGTTTTACATTTTTAACAAATTTGTAAATATGCTATACTTTGGGCCCAAAAGGGGTTAACCAGGCCTACTCCTTTGCACATTGCATATTTAAATACATAGAACATGTGCACTGCCTTTTGTAGATTACTGATACTTTTTGCATTTTTTTTAAGAGGTTGAAACTTCATGAGGCCTTCATCCATATTTTCTACATAAGGAAATGACTGTACCCTGTCGGGAATATGCCAATTGATTTCCATTCGTTTGATATGTTTTAGTTTTGGATTTTGCCATTGGATAAGGGACTTTCCGGTTTGAATTTTTCCTTGGAGTTTGTTATTTTTGTTATTTTACTTCTTCCTCATTAGACCTTGCAAACGATCTTAAAAGTATACTAATATGTTTAATATCTACTCAGGTATGTATCTGCAATGTTTGTTTATTTCACCACATCTTTTACGGTACACAAGAAAGAATTATTGAATTGATCTCTGCTACCATCCATATCTTCCATCCAACCGGGACTGTTTTAAGGACCTACTATACCTATATGTTTATCCAGTTTCAACTTGAAACATGTTGCATTGTAGTTTCAGAGAAAATCTGAGAATGTTTGCTTCAGTTTAACAAAGACCGTCGATGTTTCTCATTTGTTACTAGTTTCGGTGTAGAGTTTTCAATTGTTTTTCCCCGTTTTGTCTTTGTTTTTTAATTTTCCTTCTTCATGACTGACTCTTTGTTTTTCTATCTTTTCTTCTGATTAGTTTGACTCGGTTAGGCCATCCTGAGCCCTTACGGGTGCGTTAAAAAAATCCAAGAATCTATACCCTTTCATTTTAATTTTTTGCTTGCATATAACTTCTAGAATAACTTGAAGGCAAGTCGTAGTTTTTTTTATGTACAACTAAAAACTTAGAGCTTAACTACGAGCAGAAAAAAGAAAATGTAAAAAACTGAACTTGCGATTATCGGAGTATCGGATGTATGTGGAACACGCTATAATGCGTTTGTAAAGTCATTAGAAGCCAATGAAGTGATCCGCGATAAAACAAAATACAGACTGAAGAGCTTTAGCGGGTTTAGTACCTTTCCCGTCCTATAATCATAATCTTGGATATCAGAAAATGATTAACATGTTTGGTGTTACATTATTAAAGACGTTCCAAATGGTAAAAAAAAATGAACAAGACGTGTGTAGGAGAGCTGGTCAACATCACGCATGTGGTTTAAATTTTACCGGTTTGAATCGATAGTCAATGTTTTGATACAGTCCCCACATTTTAAGTCCAATTTCTGAACCTCAGCGTCGTGTATATACCTTTCCGTAACATGTCTATTAAGGGAGCTACCATTTGATTTTTATTGGGGTGGTGGCTAGGATGAAATATTTTGTCCTGCTTTTTTTTAGTTGTAATCTCTGTCCTGCCTTTTATTTTTACTCTAATCGGTCCTGCCTTTTTTACTAGTTTATCCTGAATTTTTACACAAATAGTCATCCTGCCTTTTTTTACTCAAAACTCCTGTCCTGCCTATTTTTTCAAATTTCATCCTAGCCCCACCCCCATAAAAATCAAATGGTAGCTCCCTAAGGTAACAAGTAATTTCGGCACCCAAGTCCGAAGACATTTCGGGACCAAGACATTTCGTCACCTCATTTTTTAAATTATATTTATTAGGAAAAATTAAAGAATTGTTGCAGTAATATTATAAATCGTAGATAAAATATGCATTACAAAAAATAATCATCATTTAATTAAACCCTAAATGATTATGAGTTTGTAAGGCGACACGTCTAACATACTATGACAAAACTACTAATACAAGAAAAACGTCAAGATCAGTCAAACTGATCTTTGATGTACCAATACTACCCCAAACCATAAATATTGGATTTAATACTTATAAAATATAGCTGCATGTACCAAATCCCATCCAATGTTATAAATGTCAGGGATATGGGCATATGGCAGGTAATTGCAGTAATAAAAGAAAATGTAAGAAATGTGGTGATGACCACCAATCCAACGAATGTAACACTGAATCCCCGAAGTGTGTTAATTGTAAAGGTGACCACCCATCGAATTATAAACTTTGTCCCTCAAGGGAGCAACAAAAACAAGCTCTCAAGGTAGTTAAAAGAGACATCACCACCTTGCATGAAGCAAATAAACAAGTAAAAGCTAAAGCTAATGCTAAAGCAAAACCTGTTGTTCAGCAACAAGTAGTTGAACATACTAATATTAAAAAAAGTTATAAAAACACCAATATAATAGACCAAGTAATTCCAATTATAAGTGTTGCAATGCTTAACATACTTACACCCCAAACCCCACCAAGTGAACTAAATTTAGAAAAAGCTATTGGTTTCGTATCAATGGCAACCAAACAAAAGTTTGGATTTGATTACGATGTTTCGAAATGTCTCCAATTGGCCAATAGAGTAACAACAGAAATGCTATAATATATTATACAAATCATAAAATAGTAACAGTAGTAATGTTATATGTTCTATCTGTGCTTATAATGGCTAATTTTACTAGTTTACTAATATACAACATCATGTTCAGTATTGTTCATTGGAACTGTCGTGGTATTCACAATAATGCTGCCGAGTATATAGCTATGTCGCAAATCAAGCCTGATATAATTTGCTTCCAGGAAACATGGTGCAAAAACGAACAAGACCATCCTCATGTAATAGGTTATAAATTAGCTGATTTTTCTGTACGTAATACTAAATCACATGGAGGTACAGCAATATATGTCAGAGAAAACCTCCCATATCTGAAAAATAATATTGATAGTGATTTAGAAATATCATGTATTAAATTTAATTTTGACAATAATAATATTACACTGGTCAATCTTTATGACACAGCATCAGATACCAAATTACCACAATATAACAATATATTTGACCAAATAGAGGGAAAATTTTTATTATGTGGAGACTTTAATGCCCACCACACTACGTGGTAAACACACAGATACTAAGGAAAGAGAGTTGTTCTCTTTCCTTGAGTATAAAGATATAGAACTTCTTAATGATGGTACAGGTACAAGGTGCAATCCCAGTACATTAGAACTGGCACCTATTGATTTGTCTCTTTGTAGTTCTAGTCTAGCTAGTAAAATAATATGGTCAGTTGACCTCACTAGTTCTATGGCAGTGACCATCATGTTGTAAATATTAATTTTAGTCATAAACAAATGCAAACTGATGAAACTGAATCTGTATATAATTATAAGAAAGCAGACTGGGAGGCATTCTCCAGCCTGCCAGCAAATGTAATGAACATTTGAGTCCCGACATGATTTCTGACAATATAGAAGAAACATGTTCAAGACTAACAAACAAAATACTCCAAATAGCTAGGGAGTGCATCCCAGTCAAATTAAAAATAATAAACCTAAAAACCACAAGTACCATGGTGGACACCTGAATGCACTAATATGTAAAAGAAAGGAATATTTGTAAAATCGTGCCCAACATATAGGTCTTGGTACTGATTTCACTACATATAGAGAAAAAGAAAGAGCGTGCAGAAAAACTATTAAAGCTGCACAAGCTATGTATTGGGAGAGCTACTGTAACTCGCTCAATAATGATACTAAATTATCAGATGTATGGAAAAAAGTAAAATCAATGTTGGGTAAAACATTTAAAAAATTAAATTTACCATTTCTGTTATATAACAACACCAAATATGAATGTACTCAAGACAAAGCTGATATACTTGCTACAAATTATGCCCAAGTCAGTAGTAATGATAATTACTCTAAAAAAAATTTAAAATTCAGAAACAAGATTTAGAACAAAAGGAGTACTGTAAATTATTACACTATTATAATGATAACTCTGATAGTTATAATGAACCATATACTATACAAAAATTGAAAGATGCGATCGGTGATACATCTGATACCTCCCCTGGAAAAGATAGAATCACATATTCTATGTTTAAACAATTTACAGACAAATCACTGTCTGTGTTATTACTTTTTATTAATAGAGTATGATTTTTACAAAAACTCCCAAGTGAATGGAAACATTCTATTATATCACCAGTACTTAAACCTGGAAAAACCCCACAGACCCACAGTCATATAGACCAATAGCCCTTACATCTAATTTTGTAAAAATAATGGAGAAAATGGTTAATAATAGACTACGGTGGCATCTAGAAAAAAATAATTTCTACACACCAACTCAGAGTGGATTTAGGAAAAATAGAAATACTATGGAACAGATAATTAGAATTGATAATGATATTCACAAAGCATTTCTCAAAAAACATTTCACAGTTGGTGTATTTATAGACTTCCAAAGGGCATTTGATATGCTTTGGACAAATGGGTTATTAATAAAAATGGCTTCACTAGGTATAAGGGGTAATATGTTGGGATGGGTAAAGGATTTTCTTAGTGACAGAACAATACAAGTTCAAGTTAATAATACTTACTCTGAAATATTTATAATTCAGAATGGTACACCACAGTGTAGTTGTATAAGTCCTACACTATTTAACATCATGGTGAATGATATATCCAATAATCTAAAGTACTGTGCTATGTCACAGTTTGCTGATGACAGTGCCATATGGTTATCTGGTAAAAGCACTAAATATCTACAAAAAAGAATACAAGAGGATATAGATACAATTAGTACTAAGTGTGATACATGGGGTTTCCTCATATCACAAACAAAAACTGTAGCTATGATATTTAGTAAGAGTAGTTCCCCTTGTATTAAACTTAAACTTGGAGAAACCATATTGTCATTTGTTAAAGAAGTCAAGTTTCTAGGTATGATTTTTGATTCAAAGCTAACATGGTTAAAACATGTACAGTAAATAGAAAGTAGATGTTCAAGAGTGTTGAACTGCATGAAATTATTAACTGGTACCAAATGGGGTGCAAACTGTTCTACCCTGAGAACAATATATATATCAATGATCAGGTCAAAGATTGATTATGGCTGTGAAGTGTATAACTCAGCCTCCCACTCTGTCAAGAAAAAACTAGATAATATTCAAGCCCAAGCATTAAGAATATGTACAGATGCTCATAAAACTGCTAGTATAAGTGGATTACAGACTGAAATTGGTGACCCCCCATATGAGTTGAGAAGAAAAAGTCTTATTACTATGTCTTTTTTAAATATATTTAGTCTCAATGACACAAACCCAACTAAAAAGAGTTTACAAGAGAAAGCTATATATGAATTTAATAAGGAAAAAATTAAGGAAAATCAAAAACCATATTGTGTTACTGCACATGATACTATGAATAAATTGAATGTAGATACTAATACTGTATACAAATGTAAAGAGTTCCCAACTACACCATGGCATGTTCTAAAATCACAGGTCAGAACTCAACTTACAAAAATTATTGCTACAAAGGATAGTCCTCACCCCATTAAAAGTGAAGGAAATATCCTCATTGATAACAAGTATAGTAATTTTTTTAAAATATATACAGATGGATCTAAGAATCCAGAAAACAACACAAATGCATGTGCTTTTGTAGTACCAGAACTTAAAGTAAATAAAGGTTTTAAATTGCAAAACCATGTTTCAATATTTATGTGTGAAATGACAGCCATACTTTTATCTTTATATTGGTTAGAAGAATTTCAACCAGAAAATACTGTAATATTTGTAGATTCACTGTCAGCACTAAAAGCTATCACAGGAAGTATATTCAAAGTTAAAACACAAATAATATATGACATTCAATATATATATAGTTAACTTTCCAAATTAGGTTTGAATATCTTTTTAGAATGGATACCCAGTCATGTGGGTTTAAGTGGTAATGAAATGGCAGACACAGCAGCTAAAAAGGCTCTATCAATAGAGACATGTATAACTAATATACCGCTTTACAAAGAAGATATCAAATGTTTATGTAAAAATTTACTAAAGAAAATGTGGCAACAATACTGGGAAAATAACACAAAAAGTAAACAACTACACACTATTCAAAATAATGTTAACTTTTGTATTACTATACCAAAGAGTACTAGAGAAAGAGAAAGAACTCTATTTAAACTTAGATCAAGTTATATATTCACTAATAAATTCAAATACACAATGGGTAAATGTAATAGTGAAATGTGTGACACATGTTTAGTAGTGGACAACATGCAACACTACAGGAAGTACATACCACAAAGACAAACTAGAGGCTCTCAAGAGCCTGTGTTGCTCACCTGTATTTACTGATGCTTTGGAAATTATGTAAAATAAGGTTAAAATCATAATAAATAGTATTAGATATTAGATATTATAATGATATCTAAGATAATAACAAAAAACTGCAAAATTTCTATAAAATTACTAACTATGGGGCAGTCACCCAACAACATGTCGGATTCGACTGAAAATCTCAGGGCAGATAAATCTAAATCTGATGAACAGTTTTGACACCTGTCAGATTTGCTCTAAATACTTCAGTTTCAGAGATATAAACCAAAAACTGCATTTTACCTCCATGTTCTATTTTTAACCAAGTCGGCCATGATGGTTGGAAGGCGGGGTCATCGGACAAATTTTTTAAACTAGATACCCTTATAATGATTATGGCCAAGTATGGCTAAATTTGTCTCAGTAGTTTCAGAGAAGAAGATTTTTGCAGAAGATTACAAAAATTTACGAAAAATTGTTAAAAATTGACTATAAAGGGCAATAACTCCTAAAGGGGTTGACTGACAATTTTGGTCATGATGACTTATTTGTAGATCTTACTTTGCTGAACATTATTGCTGTTTACAGTTTATCTCTATCTATAATAATATTCAAGATAATAACCAAAAACGGCAAAATTTCCTTAAAATTACCAATTCAGGGGCAGCAACCCAACAACAGGTTGTCAGATTTGGCTGAAAATTTCAGGGCAGATAGATCTTGACCTGATAATCAGTTTTATCCTGTCAGATTTACTCTAAATGCTTTGGTTTCAGAGATATAAGCCAAAATCTACATTTTACCCCTATGTTCTATTTTTAGCCATGGCGGCCATCTTGGTTGGTTGGCAGGGTCATCGGACACATTTTTTAAACTAGATACCCTAATGATGATTGTGGCCAAGTTTGGTTAAATTTGGCCCAGTGGTTTCAGAGGAGAAGATTTTTGTAAAAAGCTAACGACGACGACGACGACGGACGACGGACGCCAAGTGATGAGAAAAGCTCACTTGGCCCTTCGGGCCAGGTGAGCTAAAAATGATGGAAAAGTTTGAATCAACAGGTGTAAAAGATCTCTCATATAAAAATTTATTTTCAGGATATTCACAGACACTAATCCCAATATGGGATTATTTAATAAACACGGGTATGCGATAAAAGTAAAATTATTCAGAATATCAATATACTAAAAAGCTAGCTATATATTTCTAGTTTCTAGTTTAAACTTTGTAAAAACATGCTTATAATTATTTTAATAGGATACTTATGGTCAGGGTGAGAATACCTACAGATATTATCAGTATAGGTAAACACAAATGAAAAACACTTTAGGACTTGTAAATCATTAGTAAAATTACTTTTAAACAAAACATGAAATATTAGTCACTGGACAACAATCTATGGATTTTAACAAGTATGACAAGAAATATCAAATATTCAAAATACTAATTACATTTGTAACAAGTTAACAACTGATTAACTGAACTCTTGATAAGAGAAAATCTATGTAAGGAAATAAAATAAAATTGATTAAATTAATTAGCAATAAGTAGATTTTTATAATTTTCTTATAAATACATGTACATTGGCACTCATACCACATCTTCCTATATCTATGTGATCATATGTAAAATATCATGCCACAGGAGTCTGACATTTCTCCCAGAAATCATCAATCACAATCACTCTCTCGTCGGTCCATCCCAAATCAAATTAGGGACACAAACCTCACAACAAGAATTAACTGCATGTATATATATGTACCTAACTAACACTATGAGGAATGTGATTCAGCTGCTGTCAATGGATAAACTATTGACACCGTATCTAAAATATTGATAGGGTTATACATGGGGTCGACGGACGAGATGAGTTATCTTATTGTGGGATATTTTTCTTTAAGGGCACTGGCTTGCCAGAACCCCGGTCCTTGTGATATGACGATTTTAAGAACCAACCAGCACATTTTACAACGACCAAAAACAAAGCACCGTGTAAATACTAACCTTGTATTAGTATTATTGTCTATCATTACTATTCACGGTTGCTAAATCATCCGTTTGGACTGGAAAATGTTTGTTCACAGCCTCCTCGCCGTGTCTGCTTACAGCACATGGTTACGGGTGCCTATAAAGTGCGACACGAAATAAAAACGAAAAGAAACGAAACAAAACGAAAAGAAACAAAACGAAACGAAAAGAAACAAAACGAAACGAAAAGAAACAAAACGAAACGAAATCAACATAAAACGAAACGAAACGAAATAGGAACCAACGAAAAGAAAAGAAACGAAACGAAATCAAATTACGGATCACTTTAATTATTTTTTTTTATCTATTTAAAAACAAAACTTAAAAAAGATCATAAAATACTTAGACATATACAATATTGTATTACCAGTGTATGTGCTTTATTGTCTTTACATATATATATCTTTTGAAATTATTTGCTATTGATTTTAAAAATACTTCGTTGATTGAAATTATACTGATTTACTTTGATTGTTACCGGCACTTCAAAACTTAATATACTAATTCAGACCCAGCCTCTTTGCTTCAAACATAATTCAATCAAAAAACTGATCGATGCCAGTTTGATTTACGACCTTGCTTTTCAAATCACTTTGAAGTTCCTTTGAAGTTCCATATTCCCACAGAAGGGTGTTGATCACGTGACAATTTCTTGATTTGTATAAAATATATATATATTCCGAACTCCAGACACATTAAGAAGACAATAATTTGTCATCAAACGGATGATATCTGCTTTCAAGAGTGGTCTCAGTCATGGTGCTTATAGGAATTTGTCGTTTGGAAAATTGTTATCTGCTGCTTCTCCGCTATTTTGTGGTTTTTCGTGAGGGTGAGGCAACACTGACTGGCCTCTCGGAATTAACGTTCCTACAGTTGTCATCCTGGCTGTTTCATGGTACACTGGAGCATACAAGTTTAAAACCGACTAAGGCACGGACCATTTGATTTTTTTTTTTTTTTTTTTGGGGGTCTGGTCTTTTCATGTGGACCGTCAAATGGTCCGTGCCTAATCGTGTCTGTCTAGTATAACATATAGAGTTCATAATCAAATATTATATATTGTGTTTAAGTCGTTCCTAAACCACAGCTTGTTAACGATTACGCTGAATTTCACAGTTTTTTTTCTCAATTTTAAAAGAAATTGTATCAAACTAGACAATAAATAATATTTATAAATATAATCGGCTTAATATTCAATTTGATTTAAATTTTATTCCTATTTCGTTTCGTTTCTTTTCTTTTCGTTGGTTCCTATTTCGTTTCGTTTCGTTTTATGTTGATTTCGTTTCGTTTTGTTTCTTTTCGTTTCTTTTCGTTTCGTTTTGTTTCTTTTCGTTTCGTTTCTTTTCGTTTCTTTTCATTTCTATTTCGTTTCGCACTTTATAGGCACCCCATTGGTTACCACGTGGTAGCTTCACGGCTGCAAGTATTTATACCTACAATTTATTTCTTTACAGTGCAAGGGAAACAACTCCAGTCTAAACGGGCGACACCAAAAACAAATAATTTGGTAGATATATATTATTTACCTTTTTTAGTTTTTTCATTTCTAAATATTGGCTTTTTAAGTTGTAACAGAGCTGGAAGGTATCATTTATCAGTTTATGATTTCTAAAATATTAGAAACATAACCCCGTTGAATTTGACAATATACACTAAAACTTTTCGAAAGTTTTTTTTTTTTAAAGTAGTGCACTAAATCAAGTACTACCAAGATAGCACTCTCTGGTATCTATACTGTACATAACTGCAAAACATGAACACTTACAATTTATTACACACAAATATGTTAAAACAATACATTAATCTTATAGATCCTAATTATACATACACGGTAATACTATATATATTTTTCTTCTAGAACGTAAGTTTAAGAATCTTTTATAATATAAGTTAAGGTGCTATCTTTAGTCAAATTCAATATACAGAGAACTGGGACTATTATACTATTAGTATAATAGTCCCAGCAGAGAATCACAATTTACCAAGGACGTACGAGCAGCGGTATAATTGTATTAATGTATATACCATGTACGGGAATATGTCAGACCCCTTCTAGGATTTGCATATTTGGAAAAGTCAGATATGTCTATCCAAGAGTATTTGATACTTACAGTTTTCATGTATAAACAACAAACACACCTACTTACCAAATCATTTAATATTTATCAACAAAGCAGGCTCAGTTACAAATAACAGAATAATAAGCTCACATAAATTTTTCTTCTCACTATAAATTAACCACAAGATAATTAAAATACACACCATAGTTCAGATTTAAATATCAAGATTAAATTTAAGGAAAAAAACCTCACAATTTACTATAATATGAATATATAATACAGGTTAATTCCTAAATAATAATAAATTTTAAAACATTTATTTGAAATGTTTTTATATAAGGTAATCTGGCGCAATACCCGCAAGGGTAGTCGCCATTAAACTCTATTTAGTAGTAGTAATTCCTTTTCTTACACAATGTCAGACGACAGTTAATTGTATACAGTGCCACAATGTTGTGCGCCCTAGACAAGAAGCTTTACAATGTGATGGCTGTCAAAAGTGGCAACATAGAACATGCAACAGTGGTAAGTGGCTTTTAGATATTTTAAATTATATGCTTTTAGCTTTAAAACCTATAGTATGCTTTTAGCTTTAATACCTAGCTTATCATGCTTATTACAACCATGCTTTTTGGCTTCATTTTGTGCTGTGTAACACTACTGGAACAATGCCCTGTAGATTGGCCGTGAAAATGTCCGTAAAAATGCTGGTGATTTTTACAGTGTTAGTCACGGTTAATTTACGGTGGGCCGTGAAACTTATCCGAGACAATGCCGTGGAATGACTGTCGTGAAAAGGCTGTGAAAAGTTTGTGAAAAGGCCGTGAAGAGGTGCCACCTGAAAACTTGGGTGAAAAGACCGTAGAAACCCTGTGAAAAAAAAGGTACACCGTGAAAAAGTCGTGATAATGCATTATGTGCCCATTGTGAAAAGACCGTGAAATGTAGTACAGTATGCCTTTATTTGTCGTGAAAAAGCCGTGAAGAGAAACCAACTGAAAACTTGGGTAAAGAGACCGTAGAAACCCTATGAAAAACAAAAATGTACACCGTGAAAAAGTCGTGATAAATTATGTGCCCATTGTGAAAAGACCGTGAAATGTACATGTACTACTGTGATAAACAGCCATTCACTGATTGTGAAAACTCCTGTAAAATGTTAAATGTATTTTTCAGGCCATAATTTAACAAAAAATTTAAATGCTGTTTCAATCAAGTGATGTGAAATGCCTGAAAACCTAGTGTAAACATCTACAGACAACTTATTTAAGTACAATATTAATGCAAGCTTAAGTGAGACTATGAAAAACCATATTAAAATGCTGTATTTTTTTTAGTAATAATTGTGACAAAGAATAAAAATATTAATTTTAATAGAACTGTAGTAATTATGTAAAGAAAACATAAAAGCACACACATGTCAATGTGATTAATAAAATTGAGAATGGAAATGGGGAATGTGTCAAAGAGACAACAACCCGACCACAGAACAGACAACAACAGAAGGTCACCAATAGGTCTTCAATGCAGCGAGAAATTCCCGTACCCGGAGGCGTCCTTAAGCTGGCCCCTAAACAAATATATATACTAGTTCAGTGATAATGGACGTCATACTAAACTCCAAATTATACACAAGAAACTAAAAGTAAAAATAATACAAGACTAACAAAGGCCAGAGGCTCCTGACTTGGGACAGGCGCAAAATGCGGCGGGGTTAAACATGTTTATGAGATCTCAACCTCCCCTATACCTCTAGCCAATGTAGAAAAGTAAACGCATAACAATACGCACATTAAAAGTCAGTTAAAGAGAAGTCAGAGTCCGATGTCAGAAGATGTAACAAAAGAAAACAAACAAAATGACAATAATACATAAATAACAACAGACTACTAGCAGTTAACTGACATGCCAGCTCCAGACCTCAATTAAACTGATTGAAAGATTATGTCTTCATCGTATGAATATCAGGCACAATCCCTCCCGTTAGGGGTTTAGTATCATACCATCATAAAATATTTGAGAAGAGCATAACCCGTGTCATGCCAACAACTGGTTTTTAAATAAACGTGTTTAGTTCCGATGCAAAGACCCTATAAGTGAATCAATATTAAAGCCAAAGTATGCAATCTTTAATGACCTGACAACAGTATCGTAACTATATCCCTTCTTAATAAGTCTATTTAAAGGTTTTGTTAGCTTCTGAGGTGAATACTGACATTTTTGTGCTTTATAAAGAATATTACCATAAAAGATTGGATGTGAAATACCTGAACGTATAAGAAGTCTGCATGTTGAGCTATATTTACGAATGATGTCCTTGTACCGATGATAAAATTTAGTAAATGTTTTGACTAGTTTGTGATATCGAAAACCCTGGTGTTATAATTTTTCAGTAATACATAAATTTCTTTCGTTAAAATCTGAAACGTTGTTACATACACGAGCGAATCGTACAAGTTGAGATATATAAACACCGTAAGATGGTGACAAGGGAACGTCACCATCTAAGTAGCTAAAGTCAGCTGTAACATGTATTGTAGAAGTTTTGTACATCTCTTGGGTCTGATTTTACCACTTCAGCAATATTTGTCTAATGTAATCCTTCACTTCACTGCCCTTTTGAATAACTATTCCAGAAAAACATTTATAGAAGTTCCTGTTAATTCCCAGGAAATACTTTTAACTGAAAAGCTCTTCTTTCCAACTGGATTCCTGAACTATTTTATATAAAGACTGCTATATCCTTTTGCTCTTCATTCCTAGAATAAATTAAAGAAACATTACATATATTATACATGTATATAAAAAAAACTATGTATATATTCAAATTAATTTTTGGCATTTATGTACATACATGTACTTAAAACAGCTACAATATTATTCCATGCAATACAGGACTTCACGGTTAATGACCCCATATTGAATAGGGGGCAGATTTTCATACTGGAGGTGAAAATGGTATGAAAAATACTAAAAAACATCATTGAAACAGAACAGCCACTTGGAAACATGCATAGGTTTTCCCATATTTTCATACCATTTTCCAGAAAATCTGCCCCCTATCCAATATGTCATCATTAGTTAACGAAGTTCTGTATTGTCAACTTATATTATTTTTTTTAGATTTTTTTAAAGACTAAAGACACTTTTAAGACAGACTTTTAAATTTAAATGTTTCTTTGAAGTAATAATATGTATGGCTAAAGCCAAACTTGTCTAGACTAAGTGGCCGTAATGAGTCAGCTATTTATTTTACAGGGGGCCAGGGGCGTAGCAACTTTTACTGCAGGCACATTCACCATACCAATTATTTTTTAAACATCTCATTGCCATACCAATTATTCTTATGATATGGCACAAACCCTTCTAGAAAGGACGTTTTGCCGTACAAATATTAGATACTTTCCCTGGTACGCCTCTGATTAATCCCTTTTGAACTCTATGTCCCGACGGCCAAGTCAGAAAATACTTAAATAGCTCCCAACACATTCAAAGGGGGTTACGCCTCTGATTATCAGAGTGAACACCATTTCAGAGACACTTATTGCTATTATAATCATTTCCAATTATCTATGTCTATGTCTACGTAGTGTACTGTTGATAAATGTCATTTTTTTTATGTGGCCAGTGTGGGGAAAAAGGACCCCCCCCCCTTTTTTCCCAAATACATAAACAAAACAAAACCGTAATCGTATTTAAAGGATCCGGTAAGTCTTAGAAAACATTAACCGATCGAAATGATTAAAGGAATCAAGTGCAACAGACTCAAATATAAGTGAATATATCACATGCATGTTTGCGCGGTTTCTGCAAAATTTCTGTTCTATGTATAATCGTTATGGCTGGTATCTTATTTATGTGTTTATTTGACCCTTAACTGGCAAGTTGTGAACATGTATAGCCTGTTTTGAAAAATATCCGTGTCAAACAGTCAAAGAAAGAGGGGATGGTCATTTTCAGCATCAACAATGTCCTTTATGCGCTATTGTTATCGTCATGAGTCTTGATTTTATATCGTCATTCGTAAAATTTAATTTCGTAGCCACATTAGAGTCAAATGGAGTATAATATTTATCGTTAACGTCTAATGACTAGTAATGTGGGGTACCCCATAACTTCCTTCGGACGTACAAGGGTCCATGATTCCCACTCCCTATCCCGAACTCCCATTTCCCTTCCATTTTACTCTAAAATTTTCTCCCCTTACTTCTACTTCCATCCCCCTTGTTCCCAGACAAAAAAAAAATGGTAAAATATATTTCCCAGATTATTCATCCCTCCCTCTTTTCGAATTCTTGTCCTTTCACCAAAAATCATGTTCGCTCCAATTCACGTTCATCCTTTTACATTCACACCCACACTTTCGAAATTCGCACCCTCAGTCTGTTTGTACCCTTCCTTTAATTCGAAATCAGGCTTCTGTTAGTAAAGTTCTATAACATGATAAAATAAAGATATATTAAGTTTATTTTAATTGTTTAAAAATAAAGTGACTCACACGAGAGGGTCTTTTCTATTTATCTTCATAAGATTTACTTCTACCAAACTAGTTACTTTCATTTTCACTTCAGAACAGGCTAACTAACGGATCTGCACATGGTACCCCCTTTTCCCGCTTCCTGATCCCTCATTCTCATGTTCCCTTACCCCTGTCCAACCCCTCAAGGGGTTCAATTGTTTTGTTTGTTTTCTTGAGAATATAAATGGCCTAATTTGTAAACTATAACCCCTAGAGTACGAGGCAATACATTTTATTGATGGATTCGTCTTGATCACAATTTGTTTACAATTAACCCCCGTCTCTCTTTGGTATAAAAAATTAATAACATCAAGTATCAGGTTTAAACATACACTTAGGGCTTATCTTGTTTACCAAATAACACATACATTTGAGTTGAAAAATTCATTATTGTTTTGTACTTAGTATTTTTAAATACAAAATTTGTGTATCCCATATTCCAAAGGGTGCCTGTAAAGTGCGAAACGAAATAGAAACGGAACGGAACAAAACGAAACGAAACGAAACGAAATGGCGCAAAACGAAACGAAATGCAGCAAAAAGAAACGAAATACAACAAAACGAAATGAAATACAGCAAAACGAAACGAAATAAAAATTTATTTTACAATTTTAACTTAAATCTCTGCCAAATGTCTTATTAGACAATATGTTTGTTTGTTGCAAAGTTTGCATGCATTTGAATTTCATTGTTTTAGTTGGAACAAATCAAAAAATCAAATGAAACCAGCAGAGGGACGAACGTTTATTTTCAAGGGGGGGGTAAGTTTTCACACGTCGTTTTGAATGATAAAAGTTTTTACGGTAAATATTGCCCTAGAAAGAAAAAGAGGCTGTACACCTGAGATAAATTATACTAGAGGCTCTCAAGAGCCTGTGCCGTCGCTCACCTGTATCTATAGCAGTTTTGGAAATCATGTAAAATAAGGTTAAAATCATAATAAATAGTATCCTTATAATGACTGAGACCAAGTTCGGTTTAATTCGGCCCAGTAGTTAAATTTAAAGCAGGTCATCCCATTGTAGTCTTACAAACGTTACTGAAGACCCCTTATGATTTTTTAAATAAGTTTTCATGTTGTGACCATTTGAAATTGTTTTTATACAATTTTTCCATAGACTTTTCTTGTTGGTTAGATGATAGGGTCACCGGATACATTTTCAATCAAGATACCCTATTGAAAATTGTGGCTTAGTTTAATTCTATTTGGCCCAGTAGATTAAGTGGAGAAGATTTTGTAAAAGATTACAAAACTTTACGAAAAATTGTGAAAAATTTATTTTAAAGTGCAATAACTTCTTATAGGGTCTATTGACAATTTTGATCATGTTGACTTGTTTGTCGAGCTTACTTTGCTGAACATTTTTGCTGTTTACAGTTTAAGTCTATCTATTATAATGGTAAAAATAATAACCAAAAACTGCAAAATTTCCTTACAATTACCAATTCGGGCAGCAACCCAACAACAGATTGTCTGATGCGTCTGGAAATTTGAAAGCATATACATCTGAAATTAACATTTTTACCCCTCGTCAGACAGCTCTAAATGATTAGTTTCAGAGATATAAGTCAAAAACTGGTTTTACCCCCATGTTCTATTTTTAGCCATGGCGGCCATTTTGGTTGATGGGTGGGGTCATTCGGATACATTTTTCAAACTAGGTACCTTAAGGATGATTTTAGCCAAGTTTGGTTTCATTTGGCGCAGTAGTTTCAGAGGAGAAGATTTTTGTAAAAGTTAACGGACGCCGACAACAAGGTGAGCTAATAAAATTAATGGAACTATATTTCAGAACTGGGATATTGAGGACACGCACGTGGGTCTCAATCTAGAGTGGGGGTTCTGCGACTAAATGAAGGTATACACAGACGTACGCGTTCCGCAGGAATGGGTCCCCTTGTTATATGTTAATTTCACTAAGGTCAAATATCAATGTGTCAGTAATTTTCATCCTCCGAATTATAATAGAAGTTTGTTTAAATGCGATTTTATCGTTTTTATTCAAATCAAGATATCAAAACTTGGACGGAGAGTTGTCTCGTTTGCACTCATACCACATCTTCTTATTTATATTATATAATAAGTGATTACTGAGAAAACTAGAAATGGGTCATGATTTTGCCATCGGAAACATAAAAGTGTCGTGATTTTTTCTCAGTGTTTAAATTTATGAAATTTTGGTGTTTTCCCAGCTACACTACTGTACCCGAAATCCCATGTTTAGATCGACCCCTACTCCCCGTGATTGAAAAAGAACCGTCATTAAATGAGAGTGGCTTGAAAGATTTTGCAGCAAATTGGTCGTTCAAAGTCATGACCCATTCATAGTTTTCTATTATAATTCGGAGGATAGAAATTACTGACCCATTGATATTTGACCTCAGTGAAATTCATTTGTGTTCGCTATGGAGATTCCGTATATCGTCAAGTTATCGGAATTCCCATTGGGACTAACTGTGCACAACTTATTGCGGACCTGTTTCTGTATTATTATGAGTTACAACTTATGACTAAAATAAGCAAAGACCAATCGAAGCAACATCTGATTCAAAAATTTAATAACACTTTTAGATATTTGGATGACATATTGGCTCTCAATAATGACGACTTCAGTATGTAAACTAAAGAGATTTATCCTGCCGAACTGACTTTAAATAAAGCTAATACTAAAAATGAACACTGCCCTTTACTGGATCTTGATATCTACATCTTGAACGGGAAGTTTAATACCAAAATATATAATAAAAGAGATGATTTTTGTTATGCCAGAAAATCGCCGTTTAATTGTAGCCAACAAAAGACACAAATCAATAATAAAATTTAACAATATTTATTATACACTAGTTTACAAGAAGTATTACACAAAGAGTAATGTCAACTTAACTGTCAAAATATGAGTCCAATCTTTTCTTTATCCGGAAATCTTCTCGGAATCCACAGAATATTATATCCAATAGGTCACAATCTAGTATGATGTAGTTTTCAATAAAAGTGTCAATCCAACTGCTGAGAATGTTGATGTCTATATCTATCGATGTCTAAGTCTATCTATGTCTCTGTCTAAATCTCTATCTTCAACTAACTTTTGGGTCTGCATTTAAATACTAAACGGAAATTTCTAGACAACGCTAGAAATATAAATTACGCATCTTTGTTATGATCATTCTGGAAACGTTATGTAAGTGAAATAGAAAGTTCTAATCATTCCATTAGTATCAATGATTGTTCCAGTGATTTCTAAACTGCATAGTTGTAACACAATGTATTTTATTTTGTACACAATGTAAACATGTAAACATTCTTAGGCCACACAAAACAAGTTAGGCCAACTAAATAAATATAATAGTTACAATATCATAACACCTCCCCCCTTAAAAAAAGTTTGAGTGTAACAAAAACTTTTCATGAATAATATGTACAAAAATACATAGTATATACACAATGTTTTAATAAGTTCTAGATAAAGCATCTGCTATTACATTATCTTTACCTTTAATATGTTTTACAATAACATCATATTCCTGTAACAATAAACTCCACCTAGTCATTCTCTGGTTCTTGTTTCTCATTTTATGTATGAAGGTGAGAGGATTATGATCAGTATAAACAAGAATAGGATGCACAGTGGGATTTAAATATACATCAAAATGTTGAAGTGCACACAACAGTGCAAAACACTCTTTTTCAATAGTCGAATAATTTTTCTGATGTTTATCTAATTTCTTAGAAAAATATGATATAGGTTTTTCAACATTATCATCTGTTTCCTGATATAAAACAGCTCCAACTCCTAAATCGCTTGCATCAACGGCAAGTTTAAATTGTTTTTCAAAGTCTGGAGTGATCAGAACTGGATTATTAATTAAAAGTGATTTGCTATTTTCAAAAGCGTTTTGACAATTTTCACTCCAGATGAATTTAGAATCTTTCCGTAAAAGATGAGTCAATGGTTGAACAACAGTCGCAAAATTTGAACAGAATTTCCTGTAAAATCCAATCATGCCTAAATATCTCATAAGTTGTTTTTTATTTGTAGGAGGTCGCCGAGGAGGAAATTTGGTAATTGCATCCACTTTAGTCGTTATAGGTTTCACCTGACCTTGGCCAACTGTGTGCCCTAAATAATCAACAGTGGCCTGACAAAATTCACTTTTACCAAGATTAACAGTCAAATTTGATTGTGACAATCTATCAAAAGTATCATATAAATGTGTTAAATGCTCTTCCCAGCTATCACTACATACAATAAGATCATCAATATAAGCATAACAACAGTCTAAACCTTTTATAACATTATTGATCATTCTTTGAAATGTAGCTGGAGCACTTTTCATGCCAAACGGCATTACAGTATATTGAAATAAGCCATCTGGTGTGACAAAAGCTGATATTTCTCGAGCTCTCTGTGTCAATGGGACTTGCCAGTAACCTTTCAATAAATCAAATTTGCTCACAAATTTTGCTTGTCCAATGTTATCAATGCAGTCGTCTATCCTTGGAATCGGATAGGAATCAGATTTTGAAACAGAATTTACTTTTCTGAAATCAGTTACGAAACGAAAGTTTTTATCTGGTTTGGGCACAAGAGGACAAGGAGAGCTCCATTCACTGTTACTCGGCTCAATAATATCATTGTCAAGCATATATTTAATTTCTTGTCTCATAAATTCAAGTTTGAGTGGATTGAGCCGGTAAGGATGTTGCTTAATTGGAGAAGCATCACCTACATCGACATCATGACAAACAGCAGTGGTTTTGTTTGGCACATCTGGAAAAAGATTTTTAAAAGAAAATACCAAAGCTTTTAATTTTTCTCTACGATCAAAAGACAGATGTGCAAGTTTTGAATATAAATTTGACAAAATTTCTGAATTTTTTAATCTAACTGTCTCTTCCATAGTTTTAGAACTAAAAGGTGGTTCAGTTACATCTGGCTTGTCATGATTGTTCTCCAATTTAACCATGGCTAAAGTGGCAACTGGTTTACTCTCACCTTCATTAGTACGCTCAAAATATGGTTTTAACATATTAATGTGACACACTCTATTTTGTTTACGCCGACCTGGTGTTTTTACAATATAATTCAAATCATTGATTTTACTCTCAATGGTATAAGGACCACAATATTTAGCTTGTAATGGATGTCCAGCTGGCTCAAAAACTCTGTCCCTGGCATCTTTATCATACCATATTTTCATCTTATTCTGAACAGTTTTTAAATTGTTCTGAGCAATTCGACAAGCAGTATACAATTTTTCTTTAAATCTAGATACATAGTCTAGAAGATTCAAGTCAGTGTGTTCAGTAAGCCATTTTTCCTTAATCAATTTTAAAGGTCCCCTTACAGTATGACCAAATACCAACTCAAAGGGACTAAAACCAAGGGATTCTTGAACAGCCTCTCGGACCGCAAAAAGTAAAAAGTGAACACCATCATCCCAGTCCCTGTCAAATTGAAGACAAAAAGTTCTAATCATGTTCTTCAATGTTTGATGAAAACTTTCTTAGGCACCTTGAGATTCTGGATGATAAGCACTTGACCTATACTGAGCAATCCCTAACTGGTACACGACTTGCTGAAATAAACCTGACATGAAATTTGAACCCTGGTCGGACTGTATAGACTTTGGAAGTCCTACTAGCGTGAAAAATTTGATCAGAGCTTTGACAATACTAGGTGTCTTGATATTCCTTAACGGAATAGCCTCAGGAAAACGAGTGGAGGTACACATAATCGTCAATAAATACGCATTTCCAGTCTTGGTCTTCGGTAAAGGTCCAACGCAATCAATGAGTACTCGGCTAAAAGGTTCTTCAAAGGCTGGAATAGGCAGAAGTGGTGCTGTTGGTATTTTCTGGTTAGGCTTACCAACAACCTGGCATATATGGCATGATTTGCAGTATTCTGCGACATCATTTCTAAGTCTTGGCCAATAGAAATGCTGCAAGATCTTAAGGCAAGTCTTCCTTATACCTAAGTGTCCAGCCAAGGGGGTGTCATGAGCAAGACCAATAATGTCTTGCCTATAAACTTTAGGCACCACCACTTGGTATACCACTCTCCATTCCTCCTCTGGGGTAGCATCAGGGGGCCTCCACTTTCTCATTAAAATGCCGTCTTGATGGTAATAGCATTCGGCCACTTTGTCTGCTTCTTCCTGTGGTTGAGCCCTCTTGCAGAGCTGAAGAACCTCAGGGTCTTCATTTTGTTCTTCGACAAATTTCCTTCGGTCTAATGAATGGCTGTTTACGTCTGGCCATGGCATAATTACATTCCTGCTAATGCTAGGTGGTCTTATTACGGCCTTCTCAGGGCTACCGGGACCTTCAATGTTGGCTAGAAAGGTGTCAGAAAGGTCCATGTAATCAAACTGGTCTTCTTGCAAATCCTCATTTTTTTAATTTCTGGCCATCGCCCTAGTAACGACACAAGCTGGATACAGTTCAGCATCATCTTCAGGTGATTTAGCATCCACCACCGGTTCACTGGTAACAATTGGTTCAGCAACCACTTTGTTCCTAGCTAGATCATTTCCTAGCAATAACGAAACACCCTCAACAGGTAGATTAGGACGAACACCCACAACAACTGGTCCAGTTATCAAATCTGACTTCAGATAAATACGATGGAGGGGAACATCTATACAACCTAACTCCACACCTTGTAACAAAACGGAGGCACCAACAGAAGTCTCCTCAGACAAAGGCAACACACCTTCTAACAATAAAGACTGAGACGCTCCAGTGTCCCGTAAAATCTTAATAGGCTGAGGAGTAGTATTATCAACAATAGAAACAAACCCAGCAGACATAAAAGGTTTATAATCCTCCATGTAATCACAAAAACTGGACTTAAAAGCCTGACTCGCAGGACATTCCAACGTATTGGTAACACGGGTGTCGTACAAGCACTGGTCTTGGGCTTATTATCTCTTTCATTCTTCTTCTGGAGTCTAAAACAATCAGCCATCAGGTGACCATTTTTCTTACAATAAGCACAAGTCAGTGACTTCCTCTCAAAAGTATCAAATTTTGGACTAGACATATTATAACTAGACTGACTCTTATTCTGTGCAACAGGTTTATTATCAGTACGCTCAGTGCTTTGCTTCTTGTAATTTCCACTGAAGTATTAAAATTTTGACCTTTGAAACTTCTCTTATGTGAAAGGGTATAATTATCGGAAATAACAGCTGCATCTTGTAATGTCTCAACAGTTTTGTCATCTAAATGTGTTTTAAGTCTAAATGAACACACTGCTTGAACTCTTCCAATAACATCAATTGTCTTAAATTATCAAAATTTTATCTATTTTCTTTGACGTAAGCCATTTATCAAATAGATCTTCTTTTCCCTAGCAAATTCAACATAGGTTTGTGAATCAAACTTTTTATAAGACCTAAATTTCTGTCTATATGCTTCTGGCACTAGCTTATAAGCTTTCAAAACTTCCTTTTTAACCGTGTCATAATCAGAACAATTTTCTGATGAAAGTGCTGAGTAAATTTCAGCGGCCTTGCCCTCAAAAACACTTTGCAGCATTGTAGTCCAAAAGGCTTCGGCCATTTCAAATTTTGAGCAATTTTCTCAAACTGTGGAAAAATTTATCAACTGTTTTTCACAAAATTTGGGAACCAAACGTATGTTTTTGCTGCATCAAAATTAAAATGTTCTGATTTTGATTGGAATTTAGTGTTGCTTTCTTCTTTGGCCATTTCAATTTTCATTTTCTCCATCTCTAACCTTTCCTTCATTTCAAGTTCTGCCTGTTTTAATTTAAATTCATCTTCTTTTTCTTTTCTTTTCTCCATCTCTAATATTTCCTTCATTTCAAGTTCTGCCTGTTTTAATTTAAATTCGTCTTCCTTTTCTTTTCTTTTCTCCATCTCTAATCTTTCTTCTTTTTCCAATTGTTTTAATTTAAATTCATGTTCTAATTCAAGCTGTTTTAATTTGAAAGCATAAACATTTTCGACCTTGAGTTCAAGAGCCTCTTCACCTAAAATTTCTGCGTCAACTAATTTGTCTATTACCAAATTTTTTATAATTTGTTTTCTCATAGATATTCTAAAGTCTAATTTCAGATGTTTAGCAAGCAACACTAATTCCTCTTTCTTTAAATTATCAAACCCTCCAGGTCTGGCGTTTTCAAAATTTACCGGCATCAAATGCCATTTTGTAGAATTTTGATGGGCTAATTCTAATAAAATATACTGAAAAATTTTCAATGAGATATTTACGTTATCCCGAACACGAGCCCCCAATTTCTGTTATGCCAGAAAATCGCCTTTTAATTGTAGCCAACAAAAGACACAAATCAATAATAAAATTTAACAATATTTATTATACACTAATTTACAAGAAGTATTACACAAAGAGTAATGTCAACTTAACTGTCAAAATATGAGTCCAATCTTTTCTTTATCCGGAAATCTTCTCGGAATCCACAGAATATTATATCCAATAGGTCACAATCTAGTATGATGTAGTTTTCAATAAAAGTGTCAATCCAACTGCTGAGAATGTTGATGTCTATATCTATCGATGTCTAAGTCTATCTATGTCTCTGTCTAAATCTCTATCTTCAACTAACTTTTGGGTCTGCATTTAAATACTCAAACGGAAATTTCTAGACAACGCTAGAAATATAAATTACGCATCTTTTGTTATGATCATTCTGGAAACGTTATGTAAGTGAAATAGAAAGTTCTAATCATTCCATTAGTATCAATGATTGTTCCAGTGATTTCTAAACTGCATAGTTGTAACACAATGTATTTTATTTTGTACACAATGTAAACATATAAACATTCTTAGGCCACACAAAACAAGTTAGGCCAACTAAATAAATATAATAGTTACAATATCATAACATTTTTCATTTCCTATTGTTAATTATCCATTTTTAGATGGTGACGTTACCGTGTCACCATCTATTGGTGTTTATATATCTCAACTTGTTCGATTCGCTCGTGTATGTAACAGCGTATTTGATTTTAACGAAAGAAATATCTGTATTACTGAAAAGTTATTACAACAGGGTTTTCGATATCACAAACTAGTCAAAACATTTACTAAATTTTATCGTCGGTACAAGGACATCATTTGTAAATATAAATAAACATGCACGCAGACATCTTATACATTCAGGTATTTCACATCCAATCTTTTATGGTAATATTCTTTACAAAGCACAGAAATATCAGCATTCACCTCTGACATCGGACTCGAACTTCTTTTGAACTGAGTTTTACTGTGCGTATTGCTGTGGGTTTCTTTATTCTACAATGGATAGTAGTATAGGGGAGGGTTGAGATCTAACAAAACATGTTTAACCCCAACGCATTTTTGCGCCTGTCTCTAGTCAGGAGCCTCTGCATGGCCTTATCAGTCATGTATGTTTTTTTTAATTTTAGTTCATTTATCAGTATGACGTCCATTTTCACTGAATTATATAGTACACATTTTAGCTCACCTGGCCCAAAAGGGCCAAGTGAGCTTTTCTCATCACTTGGCGTCCGTCGTCCGTCGTCGTCCGTCGTCGTCCGTCGTCGTCGTCTGTTAACTTTTACAAAAATCTTCTCCTCTGAAACTACTGGGTCAAATGTAACCAAACTTGGCCACAATCATCATTGGGGTATCTAGTTTAAAAAATGTGTCCGGTGACCCGGCCAACCAACCAAGATGGCCGCCATGGCTAAAAATAGAACATAGGGTAAAATGTAGATTTTGGCTTATATCTCTGAAACCAAAGCATTTAGAGCAAATCTGACATGGGGTAAAATTGTTTATCAGGATAAGATCTATCTGCCCTGAAATTTTCAGATGAATCGGACAACCCGTTGTTGGGTTGCTGCCCCTGAATTGGTAATTTTAAGAAAATTTTGCCGTTTTGGGTTATTATCTTGAATATTATTATAGATAGAGATAAACTGTAAACAGCAATAATGTTCAGCAAAGTAAGATCTACAAATAAGTCAACTTGACCAAAATGGTCAGTTGACCCCTTAAGGAGTTATTGCCCTTTATAGTCAATTTTTAACAATTTTTCGTAAATTTTTGTAATCTTTTACAAAAATCTTCTCCTCTGAAACTACTAAGACAAATTTAACCAAACTTGTCCACAATCATCATTAGAGTAACTAGTTTAAAAAATGTGTCCGATGACCCCGCCCGCGAACCAAGATGGCTGACATGGCTAAAAAATAGTACATAGGGTAAAATGCAGTTTTTGGCTCGTATCTCTGAAACCAAAGCATTTAGAGCAAATCTGACGAGGATAAAATTGTTCATTAGGGCAATATCTATCTGCCCTGAAATTTTCAGACCAATCAGGCAACACGTTGTTGGGTTGCTGCCCCTGAATTGGTAATTTTAAGAAAACTTTGCACCTTTTGGTTATTATCTTGAATATTATTATAGATAGAAATAAACTGTAAACAGCAATAATGTACAGCAAAGTAAGATCTACAAATAAGTCAACATGACCAAAATTGTCAATTGACCCCTTAAGGAGTTATTGCCCTTTATAGTCAATTTTTTACAATTTTCATAAATTTTGTAAATTTTTGTAAATTTTTACAAAATATTTTCCACTGTAACTACTGGGCCAAGTTCATTATAGATAGAGATAATTGTAAGCAGCAAGAATGTTCAGTAAAGTAAGATCTACAAACACATCACCATCACCAAAACACAATTTTGTCATGAATCCATCTGTGTCCTTTGTTTAATATGCACATAGACCAAGGTTGGCAAAAAAGCGGTCAGTACTAGTATTGACCATGCCGGCGGTAAATACCGGGAAATACTGGCAAATACTGGCAAATACTGGTCGACTGAAATTTTGAGTGGACATTACTATAAAAACAACTCTCTACCTGGTCAATTACTTTTAGTAATGAAATAATGAAAGTGTTAAAGTCATTTTAAATGTTCTCATTTCTAATTTTATTGTAAATTCTTAATAAACAGTGATTTACAATGATTTGTTAGTCATGTAAGTACATAAGAATGTTTTGTCTCTGGCAAGGAAACTCATCAGGTGGCTTTTGCACTGACTATAGCATTGCAATCATTACATTTTGCACTGATTTGTTGTTGTCTTATATTGTATAGAAGTTCCAAATAGGGTCTTCAGGTTTCAGCTTGGTGCTTAAGGTCAAGATGGTTGTACTATGTGTATGTAAAAATTGATTATGTAAAGGTAAAATTTATACTACATTATATATTTTTTGGTTTAAAACATAAATTACAGTTCAGCCATAAGAGTAAAGGTCCTTGATACCTTCCATTTCCTGCATAAAGATGATTTTTGTCTCACATTTAATAGACAGGAAATATTTTATTGTTTAAGTGAGTCTTCAAATATCACTTTTATTACTTTCAACCATGTTTTGTCATCATTTATTGGGGCTGTTGTTTTATAGTAATTAAATTATCACACCTAGCAATACCAGGTGATAGGTAATAAGACACCTGTAACTTCATTTACCTGTACTTTTATGTACCTGTAAAAATTATGCATTTTCATTAAAAATATCTTGATTGAAAAATGTTGTAATAATTAATTTGTCAATTCTTTATATATATCTAAAATATGCAAATCATAACTTAAAAGGACTAAATTAGTAGGTAAAAGTGTAAAAATGAATAAAACATATCAAATTCATTCATTTAAATCAGCTGAAACATGCCAAAAGATAAAAGTTTAAATATAACTTTTTATCATTTTTTACTTCAATAAATAGTAAAAACCAACATGAAAATTTCAATTGACCAGTATTTGCCAGTATTGACCACTTGAGGAGTATTGTCCGGGGCGGTAAATACCGGTAAATACCGCCGGTAAATACCAGGACCGCCCAACCTTGACATAGACCAAGGTGAGCAACACAGGCTCTTTAGAGCCTCTAGTTATTTAGGGCCAGCTGAGGTCCACCTCCGGGTGTGGGATTTTCTCGCTGCATTGAAGACTCATTGGTGGCCTTCGGCTTTATCTGCTCTTTGGTCGGGTTGTTGTCTCTTTGACAAATTCCCCATTTCCATTCTCAATTTTATCTTCATTTAGTCATACAACCCCCAATCTAGATTGAGACCCACGTGCGTGTCCTCAATCTCCCAGTTCTGAAATATAGTCCCATTTATATTATTTATCTCAGGTGTACCACCTCATTTTCTTTCTAGGGTAATATTTTACCGTAAAAAAAAACTATCATTCAAAACGACGTGTGAACACTTTACACCCCCTGAAAATAAACGTTTGCCCCTCTGCCGGTTTCATTTGATTTGTTCCAATTAAAACAATGAAATTCATATGCATGCAAACTTAGCAATACACAAACATATTGTCTTTTAAGACATTTGACACCCCTCAAGGATGACTGGAGAATAGAAATATGGTCACTTGGTCTTCTTCCGACCGGCAGTAAAACGCTTGCCAAAGTGGGGCGTCCCTTTGGCTGTGCGGGATGTACAAGCTTGCAGCCATGCACGTCCGGTCAGAATGGGGACGTTAAATCCGATGCCTCGTGTAAAGAGAGTGCCACGCTCTCTGCATATTTTAAGAACCCTTGCAACAACTCTTTGAGGGGTCCGTAGGTGGCCTGTTGCAAGGCAAAATTTCTGTCCCTATTCAATATACCCTCATTTTTTAGTGGCAGTCCAAATTTCCCCGACCTTCATCCCGGATGGCCTCTATTACAAGACCTACCTATTGTATTTATTGTTAACTTTTTCTCGTCCTGAACATGCATGAAATATTTGCCACTGGACGTTTAGCAACCAAAAATCAATCAATTTTAAGACATTTGGCAGATATTTAAGTTAAAATTATAAAATAAATATTTATTTCGTTTCGTTTTGCTGTATTTCGTTTCGTTTTGTTGTATTTCGTTTCGTTTTGCTGCATTTCGTTTCGTTTTGCGCTATTTCGTTTCGTTTCGTTTTGTTTTGTTCCGTTCCGTTTCTATTTCGTTTCGCACTTTACAAGCACCCTATTCCAAACAGGTTACTAGACACCTCAACATATTTTGGTTGACGAGGAGTACAAATGTAGCTCAGCTGCATTTCAGAATTTTTAGGCAGAGAAATAACTTGTCCCTGGCAGCGAAACAGCATGCCCCGAGAAGTCTGTATTCAACATATATATAAAAACAATCACTATTTACACTTGCTGTGCATGTAATTTTATTTTGTTTGCTCATTATTGTTGCCACAAATTGTTGATTTT
>JAASAO010001244.1:0-37987 GCA_017311375.1 Mytilus coruscus
TATATAGACCAGATATAACCCTGAATAAGTAAACATTAAATAACAAAAAAGCATTACAATTAGTATCAACAGGTCAAATAAACAAGAAAGAACGATTTGAGAGTACTATCTGTTACTGACAGCTAGTTAAAAGCCAAAAACAATTAATAATGAAAAATCATGCATCAGAGATTTAAATCAACTAAAACACATCCCAGGGATTTAGTATTTAAATGTCACGGACAGTCGAAGAAGACATGACTTGTTCAATGCCAAAAATAAATGTATAGACAGGCAGAAGGATAGTTAGGAGTGAACCTCTTTATAGATCAAAATGAACTGTATGGATCTCTCTGAAATTGTACCACAAGGTTCTATATCACAAAGGGAAAGCTGTGATTGAGTTTGGGGGTAATTGCCCCAAACGTTTAGGAATAAGGGGCCTAAAAGGGGCCAAAAACAAGCATTTTTCTAGTTTCCAGACAATAACTTGTATTTGATTGTATGGAATTCTCTGAAATTGTACAACAAGGTACCATTCCACAAAGGGAAGGCTGGGATTGAGTTTAGGGGTAATTACTCAAAAGGGGGTTGCACATTTTTTTCTTTTTAGGGGGGGGAGGGGGGATTTTTTTTTTAATAATTTTTATTGGGTTTTTTTCCTTAAAATTTTCCATATTTACATTGATTATTTCTGATTTATATATAAAAGCAAAAATACTGATATGGCAGGAGATACACATCAAAACAGGAAATTATTTTATTAAGTATTGCGCAATAGCAAGAAATCTTCAATTGCACAGTATTGCGCAATAGCAAGAAATCTTCAATTGCACAGTATGGCACAATAGCAAGAAATCTTCAATGCACAGTATTGCGCAATAGCAAGAATTATCAAATTGCACAATATTGCACAATAGCAAGAAATATCAAATTGCACAGTATTGCGCAATAGCAAGAAATTATCAATAGCACAGTATTGCGCAATAGCAAGAAATTATCAATAGCACAGTATTGCGCAATAGCACAGTAGGGCGCAATAGCATGAAATCTTCAATTGAAATTTAATACAAATTATTTAACCCATTTCAAATTTTTAGATCTTTCACCACATTTATTTTGTGTCAGAAACCTACATTATGTCAAAAATTTGATTGCAATCCAAGTTCAGACAGTATCAAGCTTGAATATTGTGTCCAAACTTGCACCAACTGTTCAGGGTTCGACCTTTGCGGTCGTATCAGGCTGCGCTTGGCGAAGCATTTTATTACTTTTCTGAACACCAATTACAAGGTTATCAGTCTGGGATCAAATATCTCAAAAACTGAACCAAACTGAAATTGTGAATGAAAAAAATTGGTACATAATGTTATACAGTTACACTTTCTTATACAAATATATTATAAAAAAAATCAAAAACAACATTCGTTTAACATTTCACGGAATAGTTTACCTTAATTGGTTTCATTTGAGCCCTCTTATTCATCTGTTTGCAGTGAGTTAAATAAAATATTAAAAGAAAATATGTTTATCACCCACTTTGGGTTCATGTTTAGTAATTGCTTTGCTATAAGTGTCAGTGCAATTTCTTGTAGATCTTGAATTAACAACTATATGTTATTTTTCATTTAATAGAAACAAAAGCAGTGTGATCCAGATTGTACAGGTATAGTTATGTGATTTGTATTTTACTATTTGTTTTGTTGATAAAATAGTACTACCATCTCAAGTTAATAATGAATCAACAAGGCATCTCAATGATACTTCCTTGATATCTGCCTGAATTAATTAAACAGCTAATGGTGTTAACCCCCATGCATACCTAAGTTGTATTAGAGTTTCTGTTTGGCAATGCTCTTGTGTTTCCTATTTAACTTTGTTTACTATTTAACTGTTTTGATTTCAGTGCCATATTTGACACTGATTAGACTAAATTTGATTGCCCATTCACAGATCACCAACATCTTCACATTAAAATGTATTTATACCCCACGCAAAGAAGTTGCACATGGTATAATGTTTTTCACCCTTCCGTCCTTCTGTCCGTCCGTCAGTCCTGTTTTTGTCATCTAAACTCCTCTGAAACAACACAACAGAATTTCATGAAACTTTGTAGATAACAAGGACATACTATGTAGATGTGCATATCAACAGGAAATTACGATTACAATTTTTTTTCTAGGAGTTATGCCCCTTTAACTTAGAATTTTGGCCAGTCCTGTTCTTGTCATCACAACTCTGAAACCGCACAACAGAATTTCATGAAACTTTGTAGATAATAGGAACATACTATGTAGATGTGTATACAGACAGGAAATTAGGATTCATTTTTTTTTTCCTAGGAGTTATGGCTTCTTTTCTTTAGAATTTTGGCCAAAATATCCTACTGCAACAGTTTGTCATCGCAACTCCTCTGAAATCAAACAACAGAATTTCATGAAACTGTGGATAATAGGGACATACTCTGTAGATGTGCATATCGACAGGAAATTACGATTGAATTTTTTTCTAGGAGTTATTCCCCTTTGAACTAAGAATTTTTGCCTAAATATACTACTGCAACAATTAGTAATCGCAACTTCTCTGAAACCACACAACAGAATTTCATGGGAAGTTTGTAGTTAATGAGGACAAAATTTGTAAATGTGCATATCCACAAGATTTTTGTAGAGTTATGAGTCTTTGAATTTGGGAATCTGGTGAGATTTTGTTTGCCCAGTGATAGTGTGGGGGCGTGGGGTATGTGAGCATGCTCACAAAGGTTCTTTAATTTTTTTTTTAATAAAATAGGAATGATATATATATATATATATGATCCCAACAAGAAATACACCAAAGATGACATTTGAATTTCCGCTGTGATCCCAAAAAGAAATACACCAACGATGACACCAGAATGCTCACTATGATCCCAACAAGAAATACACCAAAGATGACATCAGAATGCCCGCTATGATCCCAACAAGAAATACACCAAAGATGACTTCAGAATGCCCGCTGTGATCCCAACAAGAAATACACCAAAGATGACATCAGAATACCCGCTGTGATCCCAACAAGAAATACACCAAAGATTACATCAGAATGCCCGCTGTGATCCCAACAAGAAATACACCAAAGATGACACCAGAATGCCCGCTATGACGCCAACAAGAAATACACCAAAGATGACATCAGAATACTCGCTCTCACCCCAACAAGAAATACACCAAAGATGAAATCAGAATACCAGCTATGACCCCAACAAAAAATACACCAAAGATGACATCAGAATGCCCGTTATGATCCCAACAAGAAATTCACCAAAGATGACATCAGAATACCCACTATGACCCCAACAAGAAATACACCAAAGATGACATCAGAATACCCGCTATGATCCCAACAAGAAATACACCAAAGATGATATTCGAATGGCTGCTGTGATCCCAACAATAAATAACCTAAAAATCTTCTCCTCTGAAACTACTGAGCCAAATACCTTCAAACTTTAAATGAATGTTCCATAGGGTATCTTATTTATAAATTGTATCCAAAGTTGTGATCCATCAACAAACATGACCGCCATTCTTAAAAATAGAACATAGGGGTCAAATGCAGTTTTTGGCTTATATCTCAAAAACTAAAGCTTTTAGAGCAAATCTGACATGGGGTAAAAGTGTTTAATTGGTCAAGATCTATCAGCCCTGTAATTTAGAGACCAATCGAATAATCCATTGTTGGGTTGTTTCCACAAATTAATTTTAAGGAAATTTTGCAGTTTTTGGTTAAATCTTGAAAATCATTATAGATAGAGATAAACTGTAAACAGCAATAATATTCAGCAAAGTAAGATCTACAAAAAAGTTAATATGACGAAAATTGTCAATCGACCCCTTAAAGAGTTATTGCCCTTTATAGACAATTTAACACAATTTTTTCATCATGTTTGCTAACATTTAAAAATCTCCTCTGAAACTACTGTGCCTAATACTTCTAAATATTCCTTTAGGAATATAGTTTATGAATTGTATCAGAATTTTTGATCAATCAACAAACATGGCCGCCATGGCTAAAAATAGAACATAGGGGCCAAATGCAGTTTTTGGCTTATATCTCTAATACTAAAGCATTTAGAGCAAATCTGATTGGGCAAAAAGTGTTCAATAGGTCCAGATCTATTAGCCCTGAAATTTTCAGACAAATCAAACAACCCATTGTTTGGTTGCTGCCCCTAACTTGGTTATTTTAAGGAAATTTTGCAGTTTTTATACGACCGCAAAAAAATTTTGCGGTCGTATATTGGTATGACGTTGGCGTCGTCGTCGTCGTCCGAAGACGCATTGGTTTTCGCACTCTAACTTTAGTTTAAGTGAATGGATCTCTATGAAATTTTACCATAAGGTTCAATATCACAAATGGAAGGTTGGGATTGATTTTGGGGGTTATGGTACCAACAGTTAAGGAATTAGGGGCCAAAAAGGGGTCAAAAATAAGCATTTTTGTAACTTCCAGACATAACTTGTGTGTTAGTGTATGGATCTCTCTGACTTTGTACCACAAGGTTCCATATCACAAAGGGAATGCTGGGATTGATTTTTGGGGGTAATTGCCTCAAAATTTTAGGAATTAGGGGTCAAAAAAGGGGCAAAAAACAAGCATTTTTCTAGTTTCATGACAATAACTTGTGTGTAAGTGTATGGATCTTTCTGAAATTGTACTACAAGGTTCCATATCACAAAGGGAAAGCTGGAATTGAGTTTGGGGTAATTGCCTGAAACGTTTAGGAATTAGGGGCCAAAAGGGCCAAAATAAGCATTTTCTAGTTTCCAGACAATAACTTGTGTTCAAGTGTATGGATCTCTCTGAAATTGTACTGCAAGGTACCATACCTCAAAGGGAAGGCTGGGATTGAGTTTGGGGGTGATGAATCATAAGGGGGTTCAAAACATTTGGGGGGGGATTTTTTTTTTTCCTTTTTCCTTTTTTTTCTTTAAAATTTTCCATTTTAAGTTGGTTATTTCTGATTTATATTTAAAAGCAAATAATAATGATATGGCAGGAGATTCACACCAAACAGGATGTGTAAATTATTATATAATAAGTATTGTGCAATAGCAAGAAATTTTCAATTGCACAGTATTGCGCAATAGCAAGAAATCTTCAATTGCACAGTATTGCGCAATAGCAAGAAATATCCAATAGCACAATATTGCGCAATAGCAAGAAATTGTCAATTGTACAGTATTGCGCAATAGCAAGAAATATTCAATTGCACAGTATTGCACAATTGCAAGAAATATTCAATTGCACAGTATTGTGCAAAAGAAGATACTTTGTATAAATTGCTTATTTCTTGACCAATTTCAATGGGGTTTTATTCTTGAACTCTTGGGGTTCTTTAATATGCTGAATCTAACCGTGTATTAAGTTTTTGGATTTTGGGCCCCGTTTTTAAATTGGTCCACATTGAGGTCCAAAGGGTCCAAAATTAAACTTTGTTTGATTTCAACAAAAATTGAATATATGGGGTTCTTTGATATGCTGAATCTAACAATGTAATTAGATTTTTGATTTTTGGGCCCCGTTATCAACTTTGTCCACATTGAGGTCAAAAGGGTCCAAAATTAAACTTTGTTTGATTTCATCAAAAATTGAATTATTGGGGTTCTTTGATATGCCGAATCTAACCATGTATTTAGATTCTAAATTTTTGGTCCCGTTTTCAAATTGGTCTACATTAAGGTCCAAAGTGTCCAAAATTAAACTTAGTTTGATTTTAACAAAAATTGAATTCTTAGGGTTCTTTGATATGCTGAATCTAAACATGTATTTAGATTTTTGATTATGGGCCTAGTTTTCAAGTTGGTCCAAATCGGGGTCCAAAATTAAACTTTGTTTGATTTCAACAAAAATTTGAATATATGGGGTTCTTTGATATGCTGAATCTAACCATGTATTTAGATTTTTGATTTTTGGGCCCCGTTATCAACTTTGTCCACATTGAGGTCAAAAGGGTCCAAAATTAAACTTTGTTTGATTTCATCAAAAATTGAATTATTGGGGTTCTTTGATATGCCGAATCTAACCATGTATTTAGATTCTTTATTTTTGGTCCCGTTTTCAAATTGTTCTACATTAAGGTCCAAAGGGTCCAGAATTAAACTTTAGTTTGATTTTAACAAAAATTGAATTCTTAGGGTTCTTTGATATGCTGAATCTAAACATGTATTTATATTTTTGATTATGGGCCCAGTTTTCACGTTGGTCCAAATCGGGGTCCAAAATTAAACTTTGTTTGATTTCAAGAATATATGGGGTTCTTTGATATGCTTAATCTAACCATGTATTTAGATTTTTGATTTTTGGGCCCCGTTATCAACTTTGTCCACATTGAGGTCAAAAGGGTCCAAAATTAAACTTTGCTTGATTTCATCAAAAATTGAACTCTTGGGGTTCTTTGATATGCTGAATCTAACCATGTATTTAGATTTTGGATATTGGACCATAATAGGTGAATGTCCAATTTAAAATTTTTAAGTTCTTAGACCACATTTATTCTGTGTCAGAAACCTATGCTGTGTCAAATATTTAATCACAATCCAAACTCAGAGCTGTATCAAGCTTGAATGTTGTGTCCATACTTGCCCCAACTATTCAGGGTTTGACCTCTGCGGTCGTATCAAGATGCGCCCTGCGGAGCATTTTATTGGTTATTATCTTGAATATTATTGAAGATAAAGATAAACTGTAAACAGCAATAATGTTCAGTGATGTAAGATCTACAAAAAAGTTTCATGACCAAAATTGTCAATTAACCCCTTAAGGAGTTATTGCCCTGTAAGGACAATTTTTGTCGATCCTGCGACTTTTGTCACAGAAAGCTCGACATAGGGATAGTGATCCGGCGGCGGCGGCATTAGCTAACTTCTTAAAAGCTTTATATTTTAGAAGGTGGAAGACCTGGATGCTTCATACTTTGTATATAGATGCCTCATGTTACGAAGTTTCCGTCTGTCACATTTCCATTGATCTTGACCTCATTTTCATGGTTCAGTGACTTCTTGAAAAAAAATTTAAGATTTTTTGTTATGTTAATTTCTCTCTTATTATGAGTAATAGGATAACTATATTTGGTATGTGCGTACCTTGCAAGGTCCTCATGCAGTTTTCACTTGACCTCGACCTCATTTCATGGATCAGTGAACAAGGTTAAGTTTTGGTGGTCAAGTCCATATCTCAGATACTATAAGCAATAGGACTTGTATATTTGGTGTATGGAAGGACTGTAAGGTGTTCATGTCCAACTGGCAGGTGTCATCTGACCTTGACATCATTTTCGTGGTTCAGTGGTTATAGTTAAGTTTTTTGAGTTGTGATCTTTTTTTCTAATACTATATGCAATAGGTCAACTATATTTGGTGTATGGAAATATTTTATGATGTACATGTCAGTCTTGCAGGTTTTACTTGACCTTGATCTCATTTTCACGATTCATTGCTCAGTGTTAAGTTTTTGTGTTTCAGTCTGTTTTTCTTAAACTATAAGCAATAGGTCAACTATATTTGTTGTATGGAAGAATTGTAAGATGTACATGTCTGCCTGGCATGGTTCATCTAACCTTGACCTCATTTTCATGGTTCATTGGTTAATGTTTAGTTTTCTTGGTTGTCTATTTCTTAGAAACTATAAGCAATAGGTCAACTATATTTAGTGTATTGAATGATTGTAAGGTGTACATATATGTCTTGTTTGGTTTATATGACCTTGACCTCATTTTCTTGGATCATGTTAAGTTTATGTGATAGTTGTAATAAAGCTTTACATTTAGGGCTATCAACATAACATCAATAATTAGTAAAGAAGGCGAGACATTTCAGCGTGTGCACTCTTGTCTACAATTTGTGTATGTTTTCTAACTTTAAAAAATCTTCTCAAATGAATCTAGTATAAATATTGTATTTTATGTCCTTGTATGTCAAGAAACATAACCACTATGGCTAAAATGGAACATATGGGTAAAATGCATTTATTTGCTTTTGAGGAAAATATGACAGATACAAAGAACATATATTGAAAAGCAAAAATAATCATTAATGGAAGATTTAAGCCAAAAATGACCGGTGAGCGATTCATGCTCTTGAGAGCCTCTTATTTGTATCACGGACACATCATGCATATCAACCAATTTGAATTGGTTGATGTAAACCATATTGTACAGAAAGAATAGTACCAAAAATTTCAGAGACGTGTTTAATTGGACATCATGAGGAGCGGGCAATATATACAGCTCTTTATTAGGATGTGTGCCTAATTCCGTTTTAGTTATATATTTTTATCTCCCTTCATTTTATATCAATACTCAGTTTTTGTGAATACTGTAAGTAAATGAAAGGCAAAATGAGATGATACAAATACAAATCATTGTCATGTTTACCAATTATCTACTTTTCGGTTTCTCATCCAATTTTGTCAATTCAACGCAGCTATTTAACAACTGTCATTTGATTGGGAGGTCTATCTAGCTATAAAACCAGTTTTAACCCACCATTTTTTAGACACAAGTCTAAAATACTACGTTTTCATTTGTTTATTTGTATTTAACCTTAATATTTTTGTTCATACTATTATATTGTTAGGATTTCCAAATAATGATTTCTATAGATAACATTTGTTATCTGTTAAAGCTAAAAACTGCAGATTGATCCTTTTTGTCTCATTTTACTTTCTTGTGTTTATTCAACTTATTTTTCATTGTGTTATAATATGGTTATTCACAACATCGTATGCCTTTACAAGGACAAACTATTCACACTTATTTGAATCCTGGCAATGGACACATGTAGCCATACTTGTGTTAAATTAAATGAATAAAAATTATCGATAGTTGACAGTTTTGACCGTACAATAAGTTAAAACAAGCATGTCACTTTCTGTTCTGTTTATTGAACACACTTGTCATGTACAAACAATGAACAAACGAAACAACCTGCAAGAACCAACGAAAAATAACTTGATTTACAGCAATCAATGTTACTGTTAGTTCAACGTATTACAAGCTTCAGTAGCCCTGAACGAACATACTGCGAGTACTCTCAGATCTGTTCCTAGTGTCTTTTTGTTGTTTGGATGTACAAGTACCCTGCCACGTCCACTTGTATTTTTGTCCATCTGATGAGTTAAGCCTTTTTCAACTGATTTTTATAGTTCGTTCTTATGTTGTACTGTTATATCACTGTCCCAGGTTAGGGGGAGGGTTGAGATCCCGCTAACATGTTTAACCCCGCCACATTATGTATGTATGTGCCTGTCCCAAGTCAGGAGCCTGTAGTTCAGTGGTTGTCGTTTGTTTATGTGTTACATATTTGTTTTTCATTCATTTTTTGTACATAAATAAGGCCGTTAGTTTTCTCGTTTGAATTGTTTTACATTGTCATTTCGGGGCCTTTTATAGCTGACTATGCGGTATGGGCTTTGCTCATTGTTGAAGGCTGTACGGTGACCTATAGTTGTTAATTTCTGTGTCATTTTGGTCTCTTGTGGACAGTTGTCTCATTGGCAATCATACCACATCTTCTTTTTTATATAAATCATTGAATGGTAATCATATTGTTTATCACTGTTTAAATATGTCATATAACGTTAAAGAAGTATGTTTTTATATTGTATGTGTATAGATATGTGTTATGACATTATAGCTGTATGTTTATATTAATTTAAGGTTTGAGTGAAAATGCATTATCTCAGATTCCAAGTAATACAGAGTTGCTTCGTTTGTCTGTTAATTGTGAGACACGCACGATACATGATTTAGCTATTCATCTTGAAATGGAAGAGACAGAATGGAATGATATGGTAGAGAATTATCCAAGAAATACACAAATGGTCAAGTTTTTAACACTTATTGATTTGAGAGAGAATGGAAAGCGATTTAAAGATTTGGCAAAAGGCTTAAGCGAAATGAAGATAACGACACATACCTTATGTATGGTAAGCTATGTATGATACTGATAAATTACTCGTTTTCTTCTTTTTTTTATCTGCGTTGTATTACACTCAACCTTCACCCAGAAGATTCCGGATAAATGAGTGATATTCGCTCTTTGTGTTTCATTTTTCAAATAACTTAATTACATTATCATTTGATAAGAATAACTTATGATTAAAATAAATATTTGGTATGAAGTTATAATTCTGAATGCAAATATATTTTCAAGGCTACTTTGAAGCACAATTTACAATTAGTTTTGAAACAATAGAATATCCATTGCAGTATAATTGGCTTTTTATTCAATAGCTGTTTTTGGGGAATTTGTTTTTGCACCATCACAACCAATGCATATATTTATGTTAATGTTTGTACGAATAAAATAACTTCTTGCATATATTATATAGGTAAATCCATGCAAAACTTGAATATGAAAATCTCAAAAATGATCAATTTTATACGACCGCAAAAATTTTTGTGGTCGTATATTGGTATGACGTTGGCGTCGTCGTCGTCGTCGTCGTCGTCGTCGTCGTCGTCCGGCGTCGTCGTCGTCGTCCGAAGACACATTGGTTTTCGCACTCTAACTTTAGTTTAAGTAAATGGATCTCTAGGAAATTTTACCATAAGGTTCAATACCACAAAAGGAAAGTTGGGATTGATTTTGGGTTATGGTACCAACAGTTAAGGAATTAGGGGCCAAAGGGGCCAAAATAAGCATTTTGTAACTTCCAGACAATAACTTGTGTGTAAGTGTATGGATCTCTCTGACATTGTACCACAAGGTTCCATATCACAAAGGGAATGCTGGGATTGATTTTGGGGTAATTCCTCAAAATTTTAGGAATTAGGGGCCAAAAAGGGGCAAAAATAAGCATTTTCTAGTTTCAGGACAATAACTTGTGTGTAAGTGTATGGATCTTTCTGAAATTGTACTACAGGGTTCCATATCACAAAGGAAAGCTGGAATTGAGATTGGAGGTAATTGCCTAAACGTTTAGGAATTAGGGGCCAAAATAAGCATTTTCTAGTTTCCAGACAATAACTTGTGTTTAAGTGTATGGATCTCTCTGAAATTGTACTGCAAGGTACCATACCTCATTGAAGGCTGGGATTGAGTTTGGGGTGATGAATCATAAGGGGTTCAAAATTGGGGGATTTTTTCCCCTTTTCTTCCTTTTTTTTCTTTAAAATTTTCCATTTTAAGTTGGTTATTTCTGATTTATATTTAAAAGCAAATAATAATGATATGGCAGGAGATACACACCAAACAGGATGTGTAAATTATTATATAATAAGTATTGTGCAATAGCAAGAAATTTTCAATTGCACAGTATTGCGCAATAGCAAGAAATCTTCAATTGCACAGTATTGCGCAATAGCAAGAAATATCCAATAGCACAATATTGCACAATAGGAAGAAATTGTCAATTGTACAGTATTGCACAATAGCAAGAAATATTCAATTGCACAGTATTGCAATTGCAAGAAATATTTAATTGCACAGTATTGTGCAAAAGAAGATACTTTGTATAAATTGCTTATTTCTTGACCAATTTCAATGGGGTTTTATTCTTGAATTCTTGGGGTTCTTTAATATGCTGAATCTAACCGTGTATTAAGTTTTTGGATTTTGGGCCCCGTTTTAAATTGGTCCACATTGAGGTCCAAAGGGTCCAAAATTAAACTTTGTTTGATTTCATCAAAATTGAATTATTGGGGTTCTTTGATATGCCGAATCTAACCGTGTATTTAGATTCTTAATTTTGGTCCCATTTTCAAATTGGTCTACATTAAGGTCCAAAGGGTCCAAAATTAAACTTAGTTTGATTTTAACAAAATTGAATTCTTAGGGTTCTTTGATATGCTGAATCTAATCATGTATTTAGATTTTTGATTATGGGCCCAGTTTTCAAGTTGGTCCAAATTGGGGTCCAAAATTAAACTTTGTTTGATTTCAACAAAATTGAATATATGGGGTTCTTTGATATGCTGAATCTAACCATGTATTTAGATTCTTAATTTTTTTCCGTTTTCAAATTGGTCTACATTAAGGTCCAAAGGGTCCAAAATTAAACTTAATTTGATTTTAACAAAATTGAATTCTTAGGGTTCTTTGATATGCTAAATCTAAACATGTCTTTAAATTTTTGATTATGGGCCCAGTTTTCAAGTTGGTCCAAATCGGGTCCAAAATTAAACTTTGTTTGATTTCAACAAAATTGAATACATTGGGTTCTTTGATATGCTGAATCTAACCATGTATTTAGATTTTTGATTTTGGGCCCCATTATCAACTTTGTCCACATTGAGGTCAAAAGGGTCCAAAATTAAACTTTGTTTGATTTCAACAAAATTGAATATATGGGGTTCTTTGATATGCTGAATCTAACCTTGTATTTAGATTCTTAATTTTGGTCCCGTTTTCAAATTGGTATACATTAAGGTCCAAAGGGTCCAAAATTAAACTTAGTTTGATTTAACAAAATTGAATTCTTAGGGTTCTTTGATATGCTGAATCTAATCATTTATTTAGATTTTTGATTATGGGCCCAGTTTTCAAGTTGGTCCAAATTGGGGTCCAAAATTAAACTTTGTTTGATTTCAACAAAATTGAATATATGGGGTTCTTTGATATGCTGAATCTAACCATGTATTTAGATTTTGATTTTGGGCCCCGTTATCAACTTTGTCCACATTGAGGTCAAAGGTCCAAAATTAAACTTTGTTTGATTTCAACAAAATTGAATATATGGGGTTCTTTGATATGCTGAATCTAACCATGTATTTAGATTTTTGATTTTTGGGCCCGTTATCAACTTTGTCCATATTGAGGTCAAAAGGGTCCAAAATTAAACTTTGTTTGATTTCATCAAAATTGAACTCTTAGGGTTCTTTGATATGCTGAATCTAACCATGTATTTAGATTTTGGATATTGGACCATAATAGGTGAATGTCCAATTTAAAATTTTAAGTTCTTAGACCACATTCATTCTGTGTCAGAAACCTATGCTGTGTCAAATAGTCAATCACAATCCAAATTCAGAGCTGCATCAAGCTTGAATGTTATGTCCATACTTGCCCCAACTGTTCAGGGTTCGACCTCTGCGGTCGTATCAAGCTGCGCCCTGGAGCATTTTATTTCTATTGGTAAATTAGTTCCCTCATCTAAATTTTCGTAGTAAAATTAGAAATTTGATGATTTATATTATCAGGTATAGGTATTTTATAAAAAGATAATAAATGAAATTCAGATAGTGTTACTGAGATTATCAATAAACTGTAATTCATAACAACACAGGACAAAGTCTGCAACTCAAGGAATACAGTAAATGCCAATGCCAATAGGATTGCCTACAACCTGTCAATAAACTTAATTGCAGAAACATACAGATGTTGTCATGTTAATCATCCAACTACAGTTCAAGTCACCTTATCTAGCATTTTTCCAGTTATTTTACGGGTGATATTTGTTAATAAATGGTTTCTTGACTAATAAAGAAAGATTTTGCTTTGGTTCAAAAAATGGTAACACCTTCACGCATGCATATTTCTTAGCATTTCGAAAAAAACCTTTTGTAGCAATCTATATATCCCAAAGGAAAAAGAGAAGGAAATATTTTGCATAAATTACAGTTTACACCTCAAGTCAAATGTATTTGAATTTACCCCTGATTTCAGATTAGATTTAAGTACTTAAATATAATAGTTTTAGTTTCAATTATACCTTTTCCATGGATAATCTTTCTGTCCAAAAAAGAAAGTTTCAAGACCTTAATTGACTATTGTAGCTCGACATGTTTTTTTCATTAAAAAGAAACTTAGCTTTAGAAACATAGTATAATATATAATTAAACATCCAAACTAACACCAAGTTAACTTCTATAAGGAGCGACCCACTACAAGAGTTATTGTTCTTCAATAGAGATTTTATTGGATTGTCTTGCCTGCTAAAAAGAATGCTATACTTAGGGATCCTTACTCAATGGCGTAAACTAAGTATACAAAGCTTAATATTTCAGAAGATGCTTCATATCTTGTATATGATTTTTTCTGAGATATCATAAGCAAGAGGTTCAACTTCAATTGGTGTATGGAATGATTATAAACTGTACATGTTAGTCTAGTATAAGGTTGTTTGCCTCGTCATCATTTTCATGATTCATTTTCAAGTTTTTGTGTTTTTACTTTTTATCTGAAACTATAAGCAATAGTTTAATTTTATTTAGTGTCTGGGATGCTTGTTAGGTGTATATATATGTCTCACAGATTGATCTGACCCTTAACCTTATTTTCATTGTTTATTGCTGAAAATACACTTTTTGTTGTATGGTCTGCTTCTCAGACACTATTCTCAACAGGCCAACTAAAGTAAGTGTATGGAACAAGTGTATGTGTACATATCAGTCTGACAAAATACACTTTTTGTTGTATGGTCTGCTTCTAAGATGCTATTCACAACAGTCCAACTAAAGTAAGTGTATAGAACAAGTGTATGTGTACATATCAGTCTGACAATGTTTAGTTAAACTGTACCTCATTGTCAATGTTCATCGACCAACATAACGTTTTCATGGTTAGGCTAATTTCCAAGATTCTTTTTACTATTTTTATACGCCCGTTTACGGGACGTATTATGGTATACCTCTGTCCATCCGTCCATCCGTCGTCAACATGTCGGACAATAACTCAAAAACGCTTGAACCAATGCGCATGAATTTTTGGTAAATTGTTTATATCTATTGACGTGAGCTCCCTTTCGTTTTTTATAAATTTAAGATTTTAATTTTTCGAGTTTTGGGTTTTTTTCATAAAAAAAACCGGGGATTTTCAGGTTTCGGACAATAACTCAAAAACGCTTTCACCAATTTGCAAGAAACATTGGTAAATTGTTTATATCTATTGCCATGAGCTCCCTTTCGATTTATATAAATTTTAGATTTTATGTTTTCGAGTTACTGGTTTTATTCATTAAAAAAGGGGGGTTTTCCAGTTTTCGGACAATAACTCAAAAATGCTTTCAGCAGTTTTCATGAAACTTTGGTGAATTGTATATATCTATTGACATAAGCTCCCTTTTGATTTTTATAAATTTTAGATTTTATGTTTCGGAGTTATGTGATTGTATTCATAAAAAAAAGGGGTATTTTTCAGTTTTCGGTCAATGCTTTGAGCAGTTATCATGGAACTTTGATGACTGGTTTATATCTATTAAGATAACTTCCATTTAGTTTTTCATGAATTTCTGATATGACATTGAGAAGTTATTGAACTTTATTCATTGAAAAAGTGACGGGCGTATTATGGGCTCATGGCGCAGCTGTTTATTATGAATGAAATGTCCGTTCCAAAAGTATTTGACTAAATAATAAAGGATGATTATACTAAATCTCTCAAATAGATTCATCGATTAATATAACACTAGGCCATCAAAGTCCTTTTATCCGGTTTATTTCCAATGTGCATCATTTGTTTATGCAAATCAGGTTGATTTTACTGAAAATAAAGCATATCAGTATATACAAATATAAAAAAGAAGATGTGGTATGATTGCTAATGAGACAACTCACCACAAGAGACCAAATGACACAGATATTAACAACTATAGGTCACCGTACGGCCTTCAACAATGAGCAAAGCCCATATCGCATAGTCAGCTATAAAAGGCCCTGAAATGATGCCATTCAAAGGCAATTTATATATTTTTAACCAGATTTTCGAAGGATTATTGATTTGGGGATGTACGGCGGGCGGACGGGTGGGCAGCTGCCAAACAGTGTCTCCTCAATAACATGAAAACGCTTTGACAATTTTTTTTTCAAATTTAGATATGTTGTTACCTGTGACTAAATGAAGGTCAAATTCAATTTTCACGATTTTAGCTTTTCTCCTTGTTGAGTTATCGCCCTTTTTAATATCCAAAAGTGGTATTTTTAATGTGATTGAGTTATTTCTCTTTGAACAGAAATGGTTGATTATATATATGAAGTTTGATTACACTAACATGACTAATTTTCACCTGTTGATAGATAAGAGCATCTGGTAAATGTCTCACACAATTATAATTGGATTGACAGATTTATTTGAAAATGTTCTGTTTTCTAAATGTTGATGATTATAAGCTATATAGGACTGTATAAATAAAGTTAGAAATTTACTGTTCATTATTAGACATTTTGAAGATAATTACAGATAAGTTTTATAGATTTTTAAAAGACATTGTATTAATGATAAATAAAATTTTGAATTTTTTTCTTTTCTTTGGTAAATTGTTTGAAGAATTTTGTGTTAGGCTTGTTTTCTATTATGTAAAACTAATTTTCTGAATGATATGTATATTTTTTCTTTTCTTTGGTAAATTGTTTGAAGAATTTTGTGGAAGGTTGGTTTGTTATTCTGTAAAACTAATTTTCTGAATGCTTTATATATTTTTTATGAAGTGAACTACTTTAATTAAATAATAATCATTTTTATTATAGGATACGTTTCATTTTATTAAGAGTTATTGACATTGATAAGTTGCAGATCTGTATTAGTTTGTGATAAATGAAAGAAAAATATTTGGAACTATTAATTATATTTGATTATAATTTGAAAATAGATATACATTGTGTTACATCATATCTTATTTTAGAGAATTATTAATCATGAATCATATCTAATGTTACAGTACTATGTTAAACCATATTTCTGTTCAAAGGGATATAACTCAAACTTACTCCATGAACCAGTAATGATAAAATCAAAATTTCTTTATAACTATTTTTTTAAGTCATGTGTGTTATGAAGGTAGATGTCACAGTTGACAATGTTATGTGGTATTTTATTTTTGTTTTGTGTGTTAATGTTTAATTTTTACATGATCCTGTTAGAGGTTCAGATTTGCAAATATCATTTTCATTATTAGTAAGATAATAATCTATTTAAGATATTCAATCACAATACAAATTCAGAGCTGTTTCAAGCTTAAATGTTTTGTCCATTCTTGCTCTAATGTTCAGGATTCGACCTCTGCAGGAAAATCCGGTTTGCTGTCACTCGACAGCCTCTTGTTGTTTTATGCTTTTTACAGCTTATATATTTATTGTAAATGTGTAGTAAGTAATGATAGATATAATGAGAATACTATAAAATTAAACTGTATTCAACCTCGTTTCAATGACATGAAACAAAAATTTTCAGGTTTCGGAATTAGAAAATTAACATGACCAATAGTTTCTAAATTTGATGAGGGAATAGTGAGTTACCATTTCCCTTTTGTGTTATGCCTCAATATAAAAATAAGGAGATGTGGTATGATTGCCTATACGACAACTATCCACCAAAGTTAAAATTAAGTTAATGTAAGCAATTATAGGCAACCGTACAGACTTCAAAGTCAATAACAACTAATAAAAATCCAAGAACAACTATTAAAACCGAAGGCCAATTAATGTCTAACTCTTCATCCCTTGATATAATTTGTGAAAACACTCTACAGGAGTAACATGGCGTCTATTACTTATAGAGCATCTGAAAACTCTTCTTCGCACATGTTTTTATAGCACATGCTATAAACCATTGTTTAAAGTGAGGTTCGCTTTGTTAAGTCTTTAATTTTTCATATAGTGTTTTGTATACTTGCTTGTCTTTTCGTCATGTTTGGTTTTTGCCACGATTTTGTCAGTTTACCGTAGACTGATGAGTTTGGAATGTCTCTTTGGTATCTTCTGTCTCTTTTTGTCTAATGTGCTTGGATAAAAAAAAAATGATAGCAGTTGAGCTATACTGAATCATTGGAACCACAAGTCACACAGTGTGTTAAGATGTATTTCAGCAAAATTTCACAGAAATTTGGTATACAACTGTTCGGAGTTGTTGTCATATGGTTTACAGGTCTTGTAGAGAGCGATCGTGTAATGCTATATCATTAGTGGGAACTGTTCTGTTAGTGTCCATAACAGATTCAAACACTTGAAATGCAGCAGGCAAAGATGGCCATATCCAGCTTTGGCACAATATTGTCATGGTTTTAATTGAACATCAAGTCCATTATTCATTTAGCCTTCCAAAGATTTGAGATCAAGCCATTCTGAGGAGTTCAGACCCATGGCTGATGTTCTAAATACATCAATATGTTTATTTCGAAACATTTTCAACCATTGGCACATTATATGTTGTGATGTTTGCTAAGCATATTGTTAAATATGATTTTGTGTAGCATAGGGAAATGGAGAAAGGATATCAGAATTATTTATGTCTGAAACTAGTAATGTTTAGATGTATCAAGTTTAAATCCTTTTATGTTAAACTGATCTACTCATCATTGTTTATATAAGCATTGTGGAACATTTGCAAAAGCTTCTGCTGATCAGTCACTGCGACTTTTTAACATCTGATATTATTCCTTTTCAGATGAGGAGAAGAAAACAAGTGATATCTAGTAAGTACTAGTTAGAACTATACAGACACATACAATTGGCATACATAGGGCCTTCAAGTTATCTACTTGTCAATATTATTAGTGCATTTGTTATCCCCTCGACTAGCATATTTAAAAAACATATTTAACCCATTCAAGGCGAACGATGCCTCAAGGCATCGCCGACCACACGTCGGACGATGCCTTGAGGCATCGTCAATCACGTGATAAAAATAATTTTCGTCTTTTAACACATTTTTCCTAGTAAAGCTACGTTTAAGCCAATAAATATATGGGTTTTCAGGAAGCTTGCATATCAGAGTTAAAGAATACCTATTCTGACTGAATTTGATACCTTACAATACAATGAAAGATCAGTAGCATCAATAAACAAAATAAACCGTCGCCATTTTGTTCAACACATGTGATGCGAACATGTGACCTTTTTGGTCAAGAAAATGTTATTTGGAAGGAAAGTAAAATTTAATTTCATGATTAATCTGATGAATATTATGATAAAAAATACGAAAAATGCGTTTTGCAATTCCACGGAGACTAAAATCATGTAATAATTGGACTTCCGTGGGCGCGGTTATTGCATTTTTCCCACGAGTGCAAAAGGTCGCGCTTCTTTTATGGAAATTCTAAATAAAACTATCCAATCACTTTCCTCTCTCACTTGCTCAGTGTCAAGGACGCCAAAATCGTAGTAAATAATAGTAAAATGTCGTCTGTAGATAGATATAAGAAGATGTGGTATGAGTGCCAATGAGACAACACTCCATCCGAGTCAAAATTTGTAACATTTTAAAACACAAAAATGTCCAATAGTTCAGAGGACGAGTTTGAGGGATTTTTGGAGGGAGAAGTCGAACTTGTTTGTCAACGGTATCAAATACAATTAGCTCAAAATGGTATAGGTGATGATTTTATGATCAGTGATGTTGAAAGTGAACTTTCAGAAGAAAGTAATGATGAACCACAACTGGCAGATGTAAATAATGCCTGTTTTAGATGAATAGTATTGCAGATTATCTAATGTACAATATGTTGGCTATGATTTTTTTTTAAATTGGAGGTCTATAGTAGGGGGTTCAATATACCATGGCAGGGGGGTCAAAATACCATGGCTAAGTAAAATTTTCAAAACGTAATTTCCAGGATGCTAAATACATACAAACTACTATTTGGAGTATTATAACTATGTAAAGGAGTTAGAATAGCCAGATTTTTTTTAATTAGAGCTCTATAGTAGGGGGTTCAATATACCATGGCAGGGGGGTCAAAATATCATGTCTTAAGTAAAATTTTCAAAACAACTTTTCCAGCATGCTAAATACATACAAACTACTTATTGGAGTATGATTACTATGTAAAGGAGTTAGAATAGCTAGAATGTTTTAAATAAGAGCTCTAAAGTAGGGGGTTCAATATACTATGGCAGGGGGATCAAAATACCATGGCTAAGTAAAATTTTCAAAAAAACATTTCTAGCATGCTAAATACATACAAACTACTATTTGGAGTATTATTACTATGTAAAGAAGTTAGAATAGCTAGAATTTTTGAAATTAGAGGTCTATAGTAGGGGGTTCAATATATCTTGGCAGGGGGGTCAAAATACCATGGCCAAGTAAAATTTTCAAAACATCTTTTCCAGCATGCTAAATACATACAAACAACTAATTGGAGTATTATAACTATGTTTTTGTATTGGTATCACGTCGTCGGCGTCGTCCGAAGACACATTTGGTTTCCGAACAATAACTTTAGTTTAAGTGAATGGATCTCTATGATAATTTACCATAAGGTTCAATACCACAAAACGAAGGTTTGGATTGATTTTGGGGGTTATGGTACCAACAGTTTAGGAATTAGGGGAGTATTATTAAAAAAACGCATTTTTCTAGTTTCTGGACAATAACTTGTGTGTAAGTGTATGGATCTCTCTGAAATTGTACTGCAAGGTTCTATATCACAAAGGGAAAGCTGGGATTGAGTTTGGGGGTAATTGCCCCAAACGTCTAGGAATTAGGGGCCAAAAAGGGTCCAAAAAACAAGCATTTTTCTAGTTTCCAGACAATAACTTGTGTTTAAGTGTATGGATCTCTCTAAAATTTTACCACAAGATTCCATATCACAAAGGGAAGGCTGGGATTGAGTTTGGGGGTAATTGCCTCAAATGTTGAGGAATTAAGGGCCAAAAAGGGGCCAAAAACAAGCATTTTTCTAGTTTCCGGACAATTACTTGTGTGTAAGTATATGGATCTCTCTTAAATTGTATCACAAGGTTCCATATCACAAAGGTAAAGCTGGGATTGAGTTTGAGGGTGATTGCCCCAAACGTGTAGGAATAAGGGGCTAAAAAAAAAGGGCCAAAAACAAGCATTTTTCTAGTTTCCAGACAATAACTTGTGTTCAAGTGAATGGATCTCTCTGAAATTGTACTGCAAGGTATTATTCCACAAAGGGAAAGCAGAGATTGAGTTTAGAGGTAATTACTCAAAAGGGGGTTCAAAAATTGGGGGGGGGGACTTTTTTTTCATAATTTATTTTGTTTTTTTTTTTTTCTTCTTAAAATTTTCCATTTTTACATTGATTATTTCTGATTTATATATAAAAGCAAAAAAATACTGATATGGCAGAAGATACACACCAAACAGGATGTGTAAATTATTGTATTAGGTATTGTGCAATAGCAAGAAATCTTCAATTGCATAGTATTGCACAATAGCAAGAAATCTTCAATTGCACAGTATTGCGCAATAGCAAGAAATCTTCAATTGCACAGTATTGCACAATAGCAAGAAATCTTCAATTGCACATTATTGCGCAATAACAAGAAATCTTCAATTGCACAGTATTGCGCAATAGCAAGAAATCATCAATTGCACAGTATTGCGCAATAGCAAGAAATCTTCTTTTGCACAGTATTGCGCAATAGCACAGTATTGTACAGTAGCACAATATTGCACAATATCACAGTATAACACAAAAGCACAGTATTGCACAATAACACAGTATTGCGAGATAGCAAAAAAATCTTCAATTGAAATTTAATACAAATTATTTAACCCATTTCAAATTTTTAGATCTTTCACAACATTTATTTTGTGTCAGAAACCTATATTATGTCAAAAATTTGATCACAATCCAAATTCAGACAGTATCAAGCTTGAATATTGTGTCAAAACTTTCACTAACTGTTCAGGATTCGACCTCCGCTAAGCGAAACATTCTATTAAAATTTTACCTAGCCATGTTATTTTGACCCCCCTGCCATGGTATATTGAACCCCCTTCTATAGACCTCTAATTTCAAAAATTCTAGCTATTCTAACTCCTTTACATAGTAATAATACTCCAATTAGTAGTTTGTATGTATTTAACATGCTGGAAAAGATGTTTTGAAAATTTCACTGAGCCATGGTATTTTGACCCCCCTGCCATGGTATATTGAAACCCCTACTATAAACCCCTAATTTCAAAAATTCTAGCTATTCTAACTCCTTTACATAGTAGCAATACTCCAACAAGTAGTTTGTATGTATTTAACATGCTTGAAAAGATGTTTTGAAATTTTTTCTGAGCTGTAGTATTTTGACCCCCTTTTGCCATGAACCCCCTTTTCAAATAATCAAAGCATTCAAGGTACATATTCTTGTCAAAATGCTTCAATAAGTATTTTGAATGAAATTTTGTTGGTAAAGACTTCAGCATGTTCAGAGCACTTATACCAAGCCACGGTATTTTTTTTTTCCTACCATGGAAAATATACCTCCCCTTTTTGTATGTCTGATTTTCAATCTATAATAAGCTGAAAAATAATGTATAATGTTCTAATAATTATCTAGAAAAAAACAGGGGGGTTCAATTTACGATGGGGGTCAATTTTCCATACAGGGGGGTCATTTTACCATAGCGGTATTTTGACCCCGGGGTCAATTTTCCATGGGGTTCAAAATACCATATGACACCGGTGATGCCCCCAACAATGATGGATGGCACCAAGCATTTGATATATTTGAAAGAGGTCTCCCCCATCTATTCCAACCTAGAAGTAATACTTGTCCACAAAACATATTAGGCCCAGAGAAGGATACCATTGACTTTTTTCAACTGTTCCTATCTGACAACCTATACAAAATATAATTGAGAAAACTGATAGTTATGCAAAGATGCAAAAAGATATAAACCCTGACCAAAACAAATTAGCTTGGTCTTGTCCCTCCTTGCCTGAGATGAAGGCTTTTCTTGGTATTACTTTTCTCATGGGTATTGATGTAAAGCCAGACATAAAATCTTATTGGTCTAGAGATTGCTTAGAAACCCCATATTTTGGCACGTGACAGATTCATGCAGATAATGAGGTATCTACACTTCACTGAAACGCTACAGCGAAATCCGCAAAGAGGGGAGGCAAATTATGATGGTACTTACAAAGTCAGATACATTATGGACGCCCTTAACAAACAAATGAGAGACCAATATGTGCCCAAACGAGAGGTGACAATTGATGAGTGCATGATACCTTACAAAGGAAAGGTTGCATTCAAGCAATACATGCCTGCTAAACCAACGAAATGGGGCATCAAACTTTGGGCATTGGCAGAGTCTGACACTGGATATATGTCATATTATTAGATCTACCAGGGCAAGACAGATCGTACACATGTAGGGTTGGCCAGCACCGTTGTTATCTCTTGTCTTGAAGGAGCCAATTTATCCAGACAAGGTTACCATGTTTACATGGATAATTACTTTTCAAGTCCTGCATTGTTCACCAGTTTGTTTGAAAATTTTGACACTGGAGCTTTGTGGAACTGTCCGCCACAACAGGAGTAGCTTGCCAAAGGATTTGATGACAAAGAAACCTGTTAATGTAACACAGAAAGGAGATAGCCAGTTTAGGCAAAAGGGGGCAATTGCTGCTACAGTATGGAAAGATAAGAAAAATGTGTCGGTTATCTCTACCATACATGACAACATCTTGACGGAAGTAAGTAGAATTGTCCAAAATGAAGGACAATTCCAAAGACAACAACTTCAATGCCCAAAGATGGTTGCGGATTACACCACCCACATGGGTGGTGTTGACTGTTGTGACAAGTATATCCAATCCTTTTTCTTTGGACACAAGACACTGAAATGGCCAAAGAGAGTTTTCTTCAAGATGCTTGAAATCATTAAGTGTAATGCCTACTGTCTCTTCAAAATTTCACCAAATCACCAGCAAACTACATCAATGACCTTCTTGAAATTTTCTAAATCTGTTGCTACTAAACTCATCGCAGGGTATACAACAAGGGACAACCGTAGGGGGAGGCCATCAAACCTACCAGTAGAAATCCGATTAACACACAGGCATTTGCCAGTAGACTTGGGAAACAAGACATGGTGTCACGTATGCTGGGCTAGGGTAGCTAATGGTACACAGGAAAAAAGTTGTCAGACTAAATATGGTTGTATTGAATGTAGCAAACACCTTTGCCTGCCACATTGCTTCACAGTCTTCCACTAGGTCAAAAATTACACTTCTTAATTGACAGTTACTTGGTTACAGTTGAAGTTGAAAGGATATATATACATAATTTGTTGAAAAGATATTAATAATTTGTTGAAAGGATATTCATAATTTATAATTGTTGTTACAGTTGACAGTTTCATTTATTAATTTTTTATCAACAAATTTTAAGGAACATTAAATTATGTTCATCATTGAACAATACACAACCAAAGACAGTGGAAATTTTAGCATCCCATGGACACTGACAAAGATAATTATTTAAATAAATCATAGTAAGTTAATGATTGTCTTAAAAGAGTTAACTATATCTCACTTAATTACCAAGATTATTGAAGTGTTAAATGTTCATGTATTAGTGTGTCAGATCAGCTAACATTTGAATAATATTTCCATGCAATGGTTTGATACAAAAAAAAAAAAGAAAAAAATATGTATGCACATTCATTTAAAAAAGCACATATGAATCTCAAAAGTATTGATTTTACCAGAAAAAAATATCTCCACTAAAATAAAAAAAAATCCACAAAAGATCCCAAGTCAATTTATATCTAAATCAATGCAAAAATGCAAAGAAAATATTGGACTAAGAAAGACAACTCCAACTTAACCAGGGACACAACTTCCTATCAAGTGATTGCATTAGAAGTAAAAAAAATGGATGCCGCGGAATTTGACAGACCATTTTTATTCGTGTTTATTCAGACTAATGAGTTAGAATTTTGACTGTGGAGTTATGTTTTACATAAAACTTTGATAAAGGAACACTCGAAATCGTTAACTACCGTTTGTAGTGTTAATTTAGCAGATGAAAGGCAAAAATATAAACCGGTCACAAAAAAAGATAATTTCGCAAATCAAACGTTAACGTCGTTTTTCCTCCCACAAAAGGTTAAAAAATATCAAAAGTAGGTATTGTCATGTAAAATTATTTATTTTGGAACGATCCTTTCATACTTAAATGTAACAATATCAAGTTTGAAACCGATTTGATGAGAAACAACGAAGATACAAACGTTTTTTCTAAAGCGTCACTTTTTCTCCTTTCACACGTCAAATTAATTCAGGCCAGGCAAACTGCACACGGAAATTTGAACAGGCCACACAAAGTCGTGGAAAAAAAAACAATTCAGTAAGGAAAGTGTTAGAGATTTGTCCGTTTGGTTGTCAAATCATAGTTCTTTTGTCATATGATGCAATATGCAAAATGAAGAAGGTCAACGTTTGAATCATCTTCGCTAGCAAATAGTAACAATCCACTCCCCCCCTCTCAACCCTTGGTGGATTGAGACGGAATTTCGGAGACACAAGGTAATGCTTTCTATTGGTCGCTGTTGTAACTGGCTGCATCCGATCAAAAAGCACCTTTAAGATGATCACGTGTAAATGTAGAAAATGTAAATAAACAATTGTCACATGCTGATTGTGCAACAAGTCGTTTCCCCCAAAACATAGAACTATACTTGGTGACAGTTTTAAAGTTCTTAATTAACTTATTATAATAATAATAATAATAATAAATTCTATATTTAAAGAGGGTAAACACAGTTAGTTACAATTACTAATCTTCCCTGAGGCCCTCATATACAATACAAGTAGAAAATAATAATAAGAGAAAAAAAGCAAACACAACATATTAACACATAGTCAGTTCACAATTGTATAGTCATGATAGTTCAGTGTACATGTACTATTAGATCATATAAAACAGTTACAGATTGCATGTAGTAAATAGATATAATATACAAATCAAAATCATACATTCTAAAAAAGTAATAGTTGCAATTATTTCAAGACTGAATATTGGGACTGCCTCAAGTATCGTTTTATAATTTGTTTAAAAGAAAAAGTGTTTTGCACTTTGCGCATTTCATATGGTAGTCCGTTTCATAAAACTGATCCAGAATAAGCAAAAGATTTTTTACACAGTTCAGTTTTTGGCTTAGGAACTATCAAATTATCTTGAGTAACACCCCTTAAAGCATAAGGATTATTAATAGATATAAGTTGAAACTTTTGAAGTAGGTACTGTGGTGCTTATTTCCGCATACATTTATATAGCAGTAAATATTTGTGGTATTTGATTTTATTTTCTACTGTCATCCATCCAAGTTCTTTAAATAAGGGGGCTGAGGGGGATAAAGGGTCTGCATCAAGAATTAATCTTGCTGCTCTTTTTAAAGTTTAAATATTTTTTTATCCCATCATTTTTACATTCTCCCCAAACAATACAGCAGTAATGGATGAGCAGCAGAATATACCCATTATAATATGCTTTCCTGGCATTAATATCTGAAAATTTCTTTAATTTAGAAAGAAGGTATATTCTTGATGAAATGCTAGCACAAATTTGATCAATTTGATTTGGTCCAGCTAAGTGTGCTGTCAATTTTAACACCTAATAATTTTTCACATGATGAATTTTGTAGTGTTTCTGAATTTATTTGTAAATTTGGTTGAAAAGATTGAGTTGATAACTTCTGACTTGTTCCAGTAACCAAACATTTTGTTTTTTAGTATTGATGAACATATTATTCATTTTGCACCATTCTTCAACTCTGCATATTTCTTCTTGTACATCATCATGTAAATTTTCTATGTTTTTCCCGGATTTATGAAGAGTAGTATCATCCGCATACAAATCTGTTTTACAATTTTTAATGCAAAGGGGAAGGTCATAAAAATAAGACAAATAATAGAGGACCTAGTATAGATCATTGGGGGACACCAAATTTCACATCTTTTTTTATCAGAATTAACATTGCAAATGTTTACTTGCTGTGTTCTATTACTTAGGTATGACCTGAAAAACCCTACTGCAGACTCACTGAATCCATAAATAGCTAGCTTTAAGCAAAGAATGTCATGATCTACAAGATCAAATGCTTTTTAGTTCACCGGGGCCCAAAGGGCCCCATGTGAGCTTATGCCATCACTTGGCGTCCGTCGTCGTCTGTCGTCGTAAACTATTTTAAAAATCTTCTCCTCTGAAACTACTGGGCCAAATACCTTCAAACTTTAACTAAATGTTCCTTAGGGTATCTTGTTTATAAATTGTATCCGAAGTTTTGATCCATCGACAAACATGGCCGCCATGGCTAAAAATAGAACATAGGGGTCAAATGCAGTTTTTGGCTTATATCTCAAAAACTAAAGCTTTTAGAGCAAATCTGACATGGGGTAAAATTGTTCAATTGGTCAAGATCTATCAGCTCTGAAAATTTCAGACGAATCGAACAACCCACTATTGGGTTGCTGCCACCGAATTGGTAGTTTTAACAAAATTTTGAATTTTTTTTGTTATTATTTTGAATATTATATATATATATATATATATATATATATAAACTGTAAGCAGCAATAATGTTCAGCAAAGTAAGATCTACAAAAAAGTTAATATGACCATAATTGTCAATTGACCCCTTAAGGAGTTATTGCCCTTTAAAGACAATTTTACACAATTTGTTCATCAAGTTTGCTAACATTTAAAAATCTTCTCCTCTGAAAGTACTGGGCCAATTACCTTCAAACTTTAACTAAATGTTCCTTAGGGAATCTTGTTTATAAATTATATCCGAAGTTTGTATCCATTGACAAACATGGCCGCCATGGCTAAAAATAGAACATAAGGGTCAAATGCAGTTTTTGGCTTATATCTCAAAACTTAAAGCTTTTAGAGCAAATGTAACATGGGGTAAAATTGTTTAATTGGTCAAGATCTATTGGCCCTGAAATTTCAGACGAATCGAACAACCCATTGTTGGGTTGCTGCCACCGAATTGGTAGTTTAAACAAAATTTTGCAGTTTTTTGTTATTATTTTGAATAATATTATTATAGATATATATAAACTGTAATCAGCAATAATGTTCCGCAAAGTAAGATCTACAAAAAAGTTAAAATGACCATAATTGTCATTTGACCCCTTAAGGAGTTATTGCCCTTTAAAGACAATTTTACACAATTTGTTCATCAAGTTTGCTAACATTTAAAAATCTTCTCCTCTGAAACTACTGGGCCAATTACCTTTAAACTTTAACTAAATGTTCCTTAGGCAGCAACCATTTGATTTTCTGGGGGGGGCTATGGATTTTTTTGGAAAAAAAAGTTTGTTTCCAGTTTTTGGAGAAAAAAATAATTTGTTTTTGACCCTGAGAAAAAAAATTGTTTGTTTCACCCTCAGCTGCCACTATATGTAATGCTAAAATTGAAAGAAAAAAATTGTTTTCGACTTGTCGCCAAAAAAAGTTTGTCCGGAAAAAAAATTAATAGCCCCCAGAAAATCAAATGGTTGCTGCCTTAGGGTATCTTGTTTATAAATTGTATCCGAAGTTTGTATCCATTGACAAACATGGCCGCCATGGCTAAAAATAGAACATAAGGGTCAAATGCAGTTTTTGGCTTATATCTCAAAAACTAAATCTTTTAGAGCAAATGTAACATGGGGTAAAATTGTTTAATTGGTCAAGATCTATCGGCCCTGAAATTATCAGATGAGTCGAACAACCCATTGTTGGGTTGCTGCCACCGAATTGGTAGTTTTAACAAAATTTTGCCGTTTTTTGTTATTATTTTGAATATTACTATAGATATATGTAAACTGTAAGCAGCAATAATGTTCAGCAAGGTAAGATCAACAAAAAATTTAATATGACCAAAATTGTCAATTGACCCCTTAAGGAGTTATTGCCCTTTAAAGACAATTTTACACAATTTGTTCATCAAGTTTGCTAACATTTAAAAATCTTCTCTGAAATACAGGTGAGCGATTCAGGCTCTTGAGAGCCTCTTGTTTGATGTCCAACAGTATTGCTAGGTTTAAATTACCATCATTCATTTCTTGCAGCCATTTGTCAGTGATATCAATAAGTGCAGTTTGACGAGAATGGTGTGGCCTGAACCTGATTGTGTAGGATGTAAAAGTTTAAATTTAGACAAGTACTTGTACATGTTATTTGAGGCATGCCTTTCTAATACTTTTGATAGAGATGGAAGAACAGATATGGATCTGTAATTTGTTGCTTAAACCTTGTCACCATCTTTGTAAACTGGTGTTACCTTAGCATTTTTCAGTAATGAAGGATATATACCAGTATCTATCATTCTGTTGAATATATATGTGAGAGGAGAGGCAATATATGGGGCACTTATCTTAAGGATTTGGGGTCCAATATTATCAGTTCCCGATGATTTATTTACATCAAGTTTGGTTAACTCATGAAATAGCTCATTTATCTTTATTGGTGGTATGGTAAATTTCTCATGTTTTTGTTGTTTTAATTGATTTTTAATGTTCTAAGATTATTGAAATCTGCCTTGTCAACAGATGTAATGTCCCTTTGCTCTCTTAGTTTTTCAGCACAGGAAGTAAAAAAGTTATTAAAGGTATCTGCTATAGATATTTTCTTATTTGTTGTTGTATTGTTCTCATCTGTAGCTAACTCATGTGGGGATTTTTTTACCTTAGGGTTCAGACTATGAAGGCATTTCCATAAAGATTTTGAGTCATTAGAGTCTTTTACCATGTTTTTATAATATTGAAATTCCTGGGTATGTTTCTCACGCAAATGTTGGAATGTCAACATATATTTTCAGTGCCTGCTTCACGAAATTTGTAAACACTAGAGACACATTTATTTTTACACCTTTACATTGAAGAGTGTTCAAGTGCTGCCATTTGTCAAAAATGATGATGTCGGAATGGGCGTGACTTTTATCTACCGGTAGATGGCGCAGCATTGTAATTACAAATGTTTGCTTAATCTGATTTTGAACACTTAATGAATTTCTTTTAAATCAATTGCATTATTTTACATTTACTTCCCCTAGTATGTTTTCCACAAAAATGAAATTGTTATAAGTGTGATCAAAGCGTTATAATTTCAATCCATTGAAGTGATACTTCAATACTCTTCAACTTTGTATTTACTTTGGTCTTCTAACTTTAATAGTTTAACCCTTTTGATGAGTTTCTTGTAGTCAAAAGTGTATCCGGCGTATTAAACTACAAGCCTTGTATCCCTGATCAGTGTAATCACCAATTGGTTGATGTCATTGTGGTGTCACCAGCCAAGTAGTCAGCTCTGTACTGACATGTTTATCTTTTATACAGTTACCTATATTTTAACTTACTGTGAGAAGTCATGTTTTCTTCTTTGAAACTTCTTCTCCATTTTGAACCCAACTTTGTAAAAAGGTCATTGGTAAGCTGTCACACATTTTCATATTTTGCTTACATTGTTAGTACATTTCAAAGGCTTATGTTTAACTTAAAGAAATAACTAAATGCTTAAGAGGTATAGTTAGTTTTGATGAATAGGTCAGCAGCATAAATTATATAACAAAAACAAGGTAAACAAAATGTAGTGATCAGTAGTACAAGTGTTTATAAATATTGTAAAGAAATTATTCAACCAAATGTTTTCCTTATTTCTACTTTTGAAATCATATTTCATTTTTTTTCTCTTACAGGTATTCCAGACGATATCTTAGATTCAGTTCCTACTGATGAAATATTAGATAACATATCAACACAGATTGGTAAAATGGTCTTTCAACTAGGAATAGAACTTGGTTTGTCCATAGCAGATTTAGAGAATATAGACAAATGTAATTGTGACTTGACTGCCCAGAGTAAGGAAGTTTTATTTACTTGGAGGAGAGACAGATTAGTAAGACCTACAATTCGTGTCCTTGAACAAGCTCTGGTAAATAGTAGAAAAGGTGCACGGTGTTTAGAGGAAGTTGTAAATAATGTGGATCCGAAAACACTAAGAGCTGTAGAAACTGTTACAGGTAAGTGGATGAAATTGTATATGTCTGGAAGTCATTTGAAGAAGATAGAATATAGGATATAGAGGACTAAATCAAAAGATTAAAAACAAATTTAATTTTTTTTCGTATCAAACCTACAAAAAAATCAGTTAACATGGTCAAAGACCAAACATCGAATAATCAATCAAAAACCGAAAAGCTTCTAAAATATGTAAACGCTGTTTATGTTGTGAAAGCTTTAGGTTTCTTAGTACCTGTTTTTTTTTATAAGGGCCTGTGGACTTAACATTTGTCAAAATGGTGCATTTTCCATAAACTTTTTTAAAAACTACCAATTTCAACCAAACTTTGGCTGAATGATTCTGAGGGTATCTTGTGTCAAGCATTTTAATCCTGTCCATCACCAAACATGACTGCCATGACTTCTAATAGAATTTAAGGGTAACATGCATTGTTTTTTTTTTTTATATCTAGAAAACCTCAATAGATGAGAAAATCTACCCAGAATGTCAAATAGACCTACTTCATATTTCACCAAAATCAGATGTCTTCTTATAGAGTTATTGCCCTTAAATTTTAATAGTTGACTAATTTTTATTATAATACATAAACAGATATACTGTAAGTGTAATTTGAGTTTCTCAATCCTCATCTTTTTCTTGAATAACTTTTTTGTTTCGTATTTATGAAAATTAAAGAGATTCAGTGGAAGAAAACCTCATGATTTATACTGGAATCCTTTTTGTCTATACAAAACAACTTCTTTTCTCAAAATATTTTATATGATATCAACAGGAAAGATTTGAGAAGATATTCTATTAATACTCTTTATGTTTCATAAATTATACACAGATTAAATGTAATTGAAAAGAAATTATGTGCTTAATAATTAAGCCCCAATATAATTTCTTAGCATTTTTTCTCTTTACTCAGTATTGCTCATTTTCTTTTTCATATCGACAAGATAACTTTGAAAGGTGCAATATAATAATTTAACTGCCCCGACCCATACCATTGTCATGATTTATATCATATTTTTAAATATCTGATTTAAGTCAGGAATAAGACAATTGAGAAGTTTTAGTGTTTTTGGCGAATATGCCAATTTTTTTAGTACTTATATATACGCTAGGTCCCTTACTTCAAATATTTAAAGATGTATCGTTATAGTTAAATGTGAATACTTTAAAGAATTTTTGATTCAGCACACTACTGTCATGACTGTAGGAACATGACAATAGGGAGTCCCGACTAAACCACTTTAGTTTAGGTGTTGAATTGTAATTTATTCTACCATATATGTATTACAAAAAATATCTGCAGTTTCTATTTTATTTTTTGATAACTGTTTACCTCTGATAATTGAACTCAATTATTGTTCTTGAAGATGTTTTTAATCAAACAGTATACATATGGAGCATAAAAGGGGATGTTTTTTAAGATGATTGTTCCTTCTGAAACAGTAAAATGGTTTATTCCCTCAAACTAGAATATTTATGAAAATGTACAATGCTGTGATATAAAGCTTGGATAATAATGTTTTGCCTCCATGATTATGGGAGTTTTAACGGTCGGTATATTTGCCTCCACAAATATTTTGTACAGTATTATTGAACAGGATGCAGACAGACTTTTATCAATATTTTTTTTCTTTAAAGTTGTGTGATCACATTTCTAATAAGTGTGAAGATGGAATATAAAAAACACAATACAAGCAAAAAATATTTTTTACTCTAAACAACTGCCACAATGTCCTACTTATGAACATAAATGCCTAAAAACTTTATGTTTTATGCTGGTTTTTATAATTATACTCATAAAGTTAAAGAGAAATTATGAGTCATAAACATGAACCTGCGGTTTTTCAAATCAATATAGTTTTTTTTTTATTTGGTGCATCTATAAAATATTTTGGAAATTTGAATTGTTAACTTCTGGTAATGTTTACTATCTTATATGCAATGAAGTGTTAAGTTATATTTTCACTGTAGTACTTGACATGTTAAAACTTTACTCATGCCAAGTAATTCTTTATGTAAAACAAACAAATATTCTGCACATTTTTATAAAAAAATGATAATTAAACAATGATTAATAGGATAAAACGATGGTGCTCGAGCCTTCCAACAACAAATTACAACTTTTCCCAAATAAGCCATCATTTTTCATAAAAGAACTTAGCTTGCTATTTTATAAAAAAAAATATGTTACCATTGTTAGTGTCTTGTTGATTTCTATGCATCATATTATATAGTTTAACCTAAATTTATATTATCTTATTATAAATTTTTGTATTTTTTTTTTTATAAAAAAGAATGATAACAATATATATAAATAAGAAAATGTTGTAATGGCATTTACGTTCTCTCAAGACTTGACATTTCTTACCTACCATTACACAGTACTATTGAAGGATTTCTTATCTATTCTGTCATATCTAGTTTTGTAAAATTTTATGGAATTCAGCTGTTCACACAGGTTTTCTTATACCCAACGCAATTTATTGCGACAGGTATAATGTTTTTGATCCGTCCGTCCGTCTGTCTGTCCGTCCGTCAGTCCTGTTCTTGTCATCGCAACTCCTCTGAAACCACACAACAGAATTTCATGAAACTTTGTAGATAATAAAGACATACTATGCAGACGTGCATATCGACAAGAAATTATGATTAAATTTTTTTTCTAGGAGTTACGCCCCTTTGAACTTATTTGCCTCAATATACTACTGCAACAGTTTGTCATCACAACTCCTCTGAAACCACACAACAGAATTTTATGAAACTTTGTAGATAATAAAGACATACTATGTAGATGTGCATATCGACATGAAATTATGATTCAATTTTCTCCAGGAGATACGCCCCTTTGAACTTATTTGCCTCAATATACTACTGCAACAGTTTGTCATCGCAACTCCTCTGAAACCACACAACAGAATTTCATGAAACTTTGTAGATAATAAAGACATACTATGTAGATGTGCATATCGACAGGAAATTATGATTCAATTTTCTTTCTAGGAGTTATATATGCCCCTTTGAACTTAGAATTTTGGCCTAAATATACTACTGCAACAGTTTGTATTCGCATCTCCTCTGAAACCACACAACAGAATTTTATGAAACTTTGTAGTTTATGAGGACATTACATGTTAATGTGCATATCTACAAGAAAATTTTTATCAGTTGACTTTTGTAGAGTTATAAGTCTTTGAACTTAGGAATCTGATGAGATTTTGTTTGTCAAGTGACAATGTGGAGGCGTGGGGTATGTGAGCCTGCTCACAAAGATTCTTTAATTTCTATAATGTTTTACTTTCCTTTTTATACGACCGCAAAATTTTTTTGCATCCTATAATGCTATGATGTCGTATGATGGGGTTATGCTACCAATAGATTAGGAATTAGGGGCCAAAAAGTGGGCAAAAACAAGTATTTTTGTAGTTTCTGGACAATAACTTGTGTTTAAGGGTATGGATCTCTCTAAAATTGTACTACAAGGTTCCATACCACAAAGGGAAGGCTGGGATTGAGTTTGAGGGTATCTGGGTCAAAAAGTGGGAGGGGAGATTTTTTCCCATTTATTTTGGGGGGTGGGGTCATTTTTTTGTCTCGCCTTGACGGAGTCAAAAAGCAAGACATGGGTATGCTGTTTCCGGCGTCGGCAGCGTCAACAATGTATTAGTTTGTGATTAGGTCTAGTTTGAACCACTAGTGGTTGGTCAATGATATTTGGTATGCAGTTGTATTAGCACTGGCACATCTATGGAGATTGTTTTGCCATGTATGTACCTTCAGTCATGGTTCATTGATTGTTTAGCGATGTACCTTCAGTCATGGTTCATCGACTTTGAATATTTGCATAACTTATGTGTTAAAGTATTTCTATTTTAATTTCAACATTTGCATTATCAAAATTACAAAAAAACGAGACATACCTCTGTGATAACAGTTTATTTCTTCAAACTATTGAAATCTTCAATTGCACAGTATTGCGCAATAGCAAGAAATCTTGAATTGCACAGTATTGCGCAAAAGCTAGAAATTTTCAATTGCACAGTATTGTGCAATAGCAAGACATCTTCAACTGCACAGTATTGCGCAAAAGCAAGAAATCTTCAATTGCACAGTATTGCACAATAGCACAGTATTTCGCAATAGCAAGAAATCTTCAACTGCACAGTATTGCGCTATAGCAAGAAATCTTCAATTCCACAGTATTGTGCAATAGCAAGAAATCTTCAATTCCTCAGTATTGCGCAATAGCAAAAAATCTTCAATTGCAAAGTATTGCGCAATAGCTCAGTATTGCACAATATCACAGTATTGCGCAATAGCAAGAAATCTTCAGTTGCACAGTATTGCACAATAGTACAGTATTGCGCAATAGCAAGAAATCTTCAACTGCACAGTATTACGCAATAGCAAGAAATCTTCAATTGCACATTATTGCGCAACAACACGGTATTTCGCAATAGGACAGTATTGCACAATAGCAAGAAATCTTCAATTTCACAGTATTGCACAATACCAAGAAATCTCCAATTGAAAACAAATACAAAACTTTTAACCAATTTCAATGGGATTAATTAAGTCATAAATTTTTGGGGGTTCTAACCTTGTATATTTTTTTTGGATATTGGGCCCCATTTTTAAATTGTCTACATTTTGTGTCAGAAACCTATTTTTTGTCCAAAAAAAAAAGATCTCTATCCTTATTTAACTCTTACATTGCATACTATACATAGTCATACACTTGTGTTCTATTGAATATTGAATCTGTATGATTACAGATAGAATCAGAGATAATGCAGACAGAATGATACAGAATATACAAATCAGTCAAATTTTAGACCATATGATGACACATCTGGTGATATCAGTAGACGACAGATGTGAAATTGAACATTATCCTCGACAAGATGACCAGAATAAGGCATTGCTGGATATTGTGATTAAAAGGAGAGAACCAGCTTACAGTGTTTTTGTTGATGGATTACGTAATTATGGATACGAGGATATTGCTAATGATTTGAAATGTGATACACAGGACATTAGTCCAATTACAGCATTAGTATCTGCTGAAAATGAAGGTATGGCTGAAGGGTTTATTATAATCACAAGCAAAGAAGGTTTATACTGAACTTATAATACTTCGGTATAAATGGATGTTCTTTTAACTTAGTCATTCAACATAGAGGTGTGCAACAGTACCCCAGCTGGTTTGGGATTTATTTTTGTTTTTATATTGTTTGAAGCATTAGAATATCAAATATCACTGCATGATAAGAATTTTTTCACATTAACATATCTTCATGACATCTAGTTTAAAAAGCATATCTTAAGTTCTTTTATATTAGCAACAATGTCTCGATATCAACAACAAAAAAATTAACTCTTGAAATATCAATGCATTAGATATCAATTTAGGAAAATGCAAGAAAATAATTTCTTAATATCTTTAAAGTGTCAAGTGCTTTAAAATTCAAATGGACTTAATTAAACTCAGAAGGTTTTTTTGTAAAATTAAAGCCATCTCTGTTAACATAATAAATATCTATATACGTATTATCTTGTTTGATAAAGTAACAAGGAAAGGAGAGCCAAAGGACACCAAAGGGACATTCAAACTCATAAAATAAACTGACAACGCCATGGCTAAAAAGACAAACAAACAACAGTACACAAAACAACATAGACAACCAAAGACTGAGCAACACGAACACACCAAAAAACGAGGTGATCTCAGGTGCTCTGGAAGGGTAAGCAAATCCTGCTCCACATGTGACACCCGTCGTGTTGCTCATGTCAGTACAAACCCGGTGATATGTTTAATTTGGTAGGTCACATTCGGGGAAAGGGGACGAGATTGTTGTTACGACAATTGAAACATATCCGTGGTCATCTGTGAAACAGATATTCCAAACAGTCAACCAACTCGCGGTGGCATCCGTAAAATTTACAAAGGGATGATTTCAATTTCACCATTTGGAACTCTTGGTTTCATAGCTGCCTTATGAGCAGCAACCCTTTTTCAAGAAAATCATGATAGGAAACAGAAGCCCTGGAATATCGTATCAACAGGGAGATCTATACTCCATATGCAGACGTAGCTGGAATGTTGCTACATAGAATGGAAAGTTCCCAATTGGGAAGCTGAAATCATCTCTTTTGTCGTAAAGCTTTGTAACAACAAAGACATATTATTTTACTAAAATACTACTTTCTAACCTTCTAAGACATTTGGTCTCTGGTTGAGATTTGTCTAATTGGCAATCAAACCGCATCTCTTCTGTTTCAAATGTTTAAAATGTTTGTTCTTGATTCATATAGTTCACTGAAGCAGTTCACAATCTCTTAGGGGTTAATGTGGTCGTCGTTATAAGTTGGTTGACTGCAATGGAGTATCAATGTCAAAGATGACCATGGATTTATTCCAACTATTGTAAGCTTAAAATCCGTTTTCCATTCTTCTTTAACGATATCATAGATACATCTTATTAAAAGTTTTTGACATGACAAGTTGGTAAGAAAGTGCGGGATTTTCTCGCTGCATTGAAGACCCATTGGGGGCCTCGGCTGTTGTCTGCTCTTTGGTCGGGTTGTTGTCTCTTTGACATATTCCCCATTTCCATTCTCAATTTTACTCATCATGACAGACATCTTCCATTTTTTGTTGAAGTTAGTGACAAGGCTGAAGTATTGTTGGCTGTTTTCACTCTTTCATCTTTTTTTTTTATCTCATCCTTTAAAGTAAAGCGATTTTGAGGTCACACTGTTTGAGATCATAGTTAACTAAAATTGACTGGTATTTGTCCTGTAGCGCTTGTATGATTTTAACTCAACTTAGTTACGAAATTAGTTTACCTTGCTCAGATCTGTGTCAGATGCTTATTGGTTTTAGAAATTCATGAATCTATGCAATATATGCAAATTGCTTAAAGAAAAATAAGATCTATCCACATTAAATTCTATAGGAATATTCAGCTTATTCGTAAGATATTACATTGCACATGTCTATCAATTTTTACTTGTAATATTCACAAACCTAATCATAAAAAAACACGTTATAAATTTCATGTGTCCGAAGTGCTTTTTGTGATTTACCTTCACCAGGAAAGCTCAAACCGAATATTTGAAAGCCAAGAATGAATAAAACTAAAATAGTTGAAGAGCTATAAACCTAAAAAGAACCTAAAACTAGCCAAATCCATCTCAGGTCAACTTTGCCTGAGGGATATGAAACCTTAGTTTCTTCATAATTTTAAAATTTATAAACGGTCAGTTTTAGAAAGGTTTGTTTTAAATCATGTCAGTACCGAAGTACTGACTATTGAACTGATG
>JAASAO010003530.1:0-37788 GCA_017311375.1 Mytilus coruscus
AAGAGTTTTAGCAGCATTGGTTTGTACAGCACCAGTTCAAAACTTCAACTACCACTGTCTTCTATTATAGAGGAGTTTAAAGTCACCAAAACCAGACAAGTTATGATGCTAATAGACAGTAAAGATGACAAGATGAAAGAGGAAAATGTTGATATCAGGACAGGAAGGAAATGGGTGGCCAAGAGCGCTGTTTAAGATGCAGAGAGCCGATTAAGACACAGAGACATTGTTGGAGATGTAACATCAGGGCGACTTGATTTTTGCAACATTCAGCAACCATTATGGCAGTCAGCAGATGCAAGACATATAGAAGTGAACTTGTTCAGCAAGAAGATCGCCGTGGGAAGAAGAAGATCGACAAGTAAGAGCCGTCAGTATGAAACAACAAGGGCAATATATGAAATGGGAAATGGCAAGACCAAGAAAGATCAGTTGGCATGAGATGTGGAGAATGGACGGCCAGAAGATAAGCTTCCTACTAAGATCAGTATACGACGTACTACCAACACCCACAAACCTTACAATGTGGAAACTGATTGAAGACCCTAGTTGTAAGTTGTGCGGTAAGCCAGCAAACCTAGAACATGTTTTGTCGTCTTGCAGGACAGCTCTGAAGGATGGTAGATATACATGGCGCCATGACCAAGTCCTTCGAGAGATAGCAGCAGTCTTGGACACACATAGGAGGAAGAAGACTAAGATAGAGAAGGGGCCAAAGTTCATCAACTTCATCAAAGGAGGTGGAGAGTCATCAAGAAACACATACAGCAAAGCCAGTGGTATTCTAGCAACAGCAAATGACTGGGAGATGCAAGCCGATGTTGGGGGAAAGACCACCTTCCCAAGAGAGATTTTAACAACAACCCTCCGACCAGACATTGTGCTGTGGTCCAGAATCAGCAGACAGGTCATTCTTGTAGAGCTAACAGTGCCATGGGAAACAAGACTGGAAGAAGCCCATGAGAGAAAGCTTGCCAAGTACCAGGAATTGGTAACAGACATCCAAGAGAAGAATTGGAGGACATGGTATTTTCCAGTGGAGGTAGGCTGTAGAGGCTTTGTTTCTCAAACTTTTTGGAGAGCCTTGGGTCCCTAGGACTAACTGGACCAGTAAGAAGAAGCTTGGTTGGAAAAGTTGGGAGACAGGCAGAGGAAGCTTCTGGTTGGGTATGGAGGAAGAGAGAAGAGCAGTGGAAGAGCTAGCTGGTTCCTGGCTGAGCTTGATCAACTCAGTCGGCGCACCCCCTGGAGATTGTCGTGGACAGCGCCGAAACAGTCGAGGAGAGGGATCCACCTGATGATGGAACCAGCTGAGCAGTGGAAACACTGTATTTAAGGTATAATGTAGTTTCACTTATATTGCCTTATTCTGATCGATACCGCATTGGCTTACGAATTTGTCTCACGGGTCTTGTTCGTAATTATTGTTAACTTGGGGTTCACTATTTGGTTCATCAGAGACGACAACATTACTAGTAGGTTCGGAATTAGTGATAGCTCCATTTTCTGTTTCATTCAAAGTTTGTTTATTTTTCACTGATACTGGAATAAAATAATTGGTCGGATTCGGAGCGCGAACGAACGCTATTTTAAAACGGTTCAAATGCACTGGATTCTTAAACAATTTACCACTGTCCTTTTTCGGAGTTCAACTAAATGTGGCGATAAAATTTCATGAACAACAAGTCCTGAGTACTTTGGTTGAAGCTTTTTCCCGGTCTAACTACATCTTTCAACATATATACAAAATCACCAACGTTGAGTTTAAGCGGATTTGTCTTTTGTTTTCGCGTTCCTTCATAATTTAACTGGCTTTGTGTGCATTACCGACTGCTTCTTCTCGGATTAGTTTCAGTTTGGCTATAATAATACTAATATTATTTTGTGTTCCGTTACCCAATTCAGACTCAGTTACAGTGTCACATGCACTATCCGTTTCAAAACTTGGAATTGACCTTAATATGCTTCATAGTGATTATCATAGTTATATGAACCAACAAATAGCCAAACAGTAAAGTAAAAGTACATAATAATTGAAAAGTGCATGTGACACTGTAACTGAGTCTGAATTGGGTAACGGAACACAAAATAATAGTTTGGAAAACATCAACTGCTGTGAAAACATATGCGTTCCCTTTTTGTGTTATTGGCAATGGTCCAAACAAGTCTACCTTCCAAGTTTGAAATGGTTCTGTAGGCGTTCGAAAAGAAATTATTTCGAGCTTTTGTCATCTTTCGTTCCTGACAGTCGTGACAAGAACGAACATAACTTGACACTGTTGATGGTAAATTTTGAAAATAAAATTGTTCTGAAATATTGTCCACTGTTTGTTGTATACCCATATGGCCCGCTAAAGGTGTTTGGTGGTAAGTTTCTAAAGCTTTATGTATCAATTGTTTAGGAATAAATAACTGAAATTCTCCCATCCGCTAGGTGCATTTGGATTTTGCAACCCGCGAGTGAAATGATAAGTCGTCGATCATGCTGTAATCAGGTGCTTTCAATAATAAACGAAGAGCTTCCTTCTGAAGTTTTGGTAATTATCCATTTTCTAAGTAAAGAATATCGGTAATTGGAAGTAATGTTTCGTCTAGTCTTTGTAAATGTTTAATATTTTCTCTTTTGAAATCAGTTGGCTGATCACGTGTCTTATTAGCTGTGCCAACAAAATTGATATCCTGTACTTTTGTGAATTCGGTATCAAATCCAGATTTATGTTCATGTAAATATAAACTATCACCAGTCGAGGAAATGCAATAATTTCCACACAAATCAATAAAATCAATAGGATGTCTTTGTTAAATAGGATTTAAATCATCAATGCGTAAGTTATCATTCACATTTTCATATATATATACAAGCAAAGTATCACAAGCAGAGTCGGAAATACAATCATTTCCACATACATTAAATAAATCTGTCGGGTGCCTTTGTAAAATAGAATTGATTTCGAAACAGTCTACGTCACATGAACTATCGATAAAAAATGAATCGTTTTCATTAGTTGTTGGGTTATCATCACGGTAAAAGGAATTACAATTAATCCCACTGTCGGCTAAAGCACTGAATTGCAGGGTAAAGACGAATGTTGCATGTTTGTGAAATAGCAATCAATTATATGTCAATCTACATTCTAACATTTGCCATTTAATAAAACCATCACCCATAACAAATGTCGTTTGCAAACAGTCTGTGATGAATCGTCTGTTAACATTGACCAGAGACTGCATGGACTAAGAGATCATAAGAATATTATAATTCATATAGATAACTTGCAGCCATACATTTTACTTCAAGTTGGCACCAAATACTTGGCCTTCTTTAATGACTGTATAATTCAAAATCAGTAAAAAAAAATCAAAAAATCTGTGAGTATACAGATAATATATAGAATTGGACCGTATACAAAATATTTTCATTGGCTAGATTAAATGCATTAATCAGGAAAGAACTTGTTAATGTGATATAAATACGAACCCTGATTTTTACTTAACTGACAAGCTGTGCCAGTTCACGCCCACAGACAGGCTTGTTGTACTAACCGGACACACTATTCAGACTCATAGCCAACCCGTCTTTGCTGTTACTACTAAATGTTGCTTGCTTAGTAGCAGCAAATATAGATTTTAAAGTCTTTGGCCTGACCACACTAAGGATTGAACCAACGATCCCAGTACTTGTTGTCAGCATGCTACCACTAGGGCGGTATGTGTGTAAAATGGATAGCATTTTACGAAATCAGTCTTATTTTCACGGCATAGCATTTGGGAGTAATATAATCCCATAATATGGTATATTTATTAGTAAATTTCCAATTTTACGAAACAGATTGGTAGTACTAGCATAGCTGGCTTTGGATATCAATAACAAAATAATAGTCACCTTTGTTGATATTTTAGGAAATAAGACTAAGTATTGGATCAAATTTTACGAAACTGGTCTTATTTTCACGACATAACATATTGAGTAATATAGCCCCATAAAATTGTATATTTATTCGCATATTTCCAAGTTTTACGAGACAGAATGGTAGTACCAGCATAGCTGGCTTTGGGTATCAATAAGAAAATAATCGTCACTTTTGTTGATATTTTTAAAAATAACTATTGGATCATATTTTACGATACAAGTCTTATTTTAACGACATAACATTTGGGAGTAGTATATAGCCCAATAAAATTGAATATTTATTCGCATATATCCAAGTTTTACGAAACAGATTGGGAGATCATATGGGTTCTACGGCAATAGGAGGTGAAGCAGAATGGGCCGAGTTTTAAATTTGTTTGTATTTGATTACTCTCGTCATTTCAACACATTATATTAATTACAAATTATTAGAATTGGTTTTTTGTATCTTTTGAATATACTTACATGCTTTAGCTGTGAAAAGTATCGGCATTAGCGATTAGAAAAATAGGCGTAGAATCTTCTTCACAACAATGGCGGATTTTCTTTTCAATCCCATAATAATCGGTTTTCCGGTGCCCGAGACATTTCATTGGCCGTTACTTAGATTCTACTGGAGTTGCGAATCTCTTGTATTATATGTCTCTGGCTTTATTAAACAAAACGATTTTGATTGTAATTTAAACGAACTTATTGATTGATTGGTTGCCATATTGGTTGGTGTTTAACGCCGCTTTCTGCACTATTGTGCTATTTCGAGGCGGAGGTATATTTCAGGTAAAGAATATTCGGTAGTGAGACAGAAGAGGTCCATTTCTGTTTAATTTCGGTTTGTGACCTATTTATAAAGGACGCTTCACTATGGTAACGGCATGCATGATGTCACAAATCTTTACTCGGGTTGGACGAAATAACGGTACTGAACAAAACCAACAAAAAGATATATGCTACAATAAAAGGAAAACATTACGGACATAAAAATATCCAGATAAATAAAAATAAATTCAGTTAAAAAGGTGTCAGTATCACTGCTGTCAAATTTTTGGATTTTGTAGGCCTAGCCTCTTATACACGAGTAGGTAAATATCACTGACAGCTTCATTAGATCTACCAGGTCAATAAGGCTATTAATCTGTAGCTCGAGTGCAATACATATATCTTGTCGACTAAAACTTCCAAAAGCGCAATAATAATCTCAAAGAGTACAACATATTGTACTTGAAATAAAGAATGTTAAAATACATATTTCGCAAATTTAATTGCTTGTCAAAAGCTGTATTACATAGATCATCTCCTTTGGCGTCCGTCCGTCCACCTCCAATATAAACACGGACATAGGTTGTATCTCTAATTGTTTAGTTGTTCTTGACATATAGTTATAATTGACATTTCTTCATGGATCTAAACTGTTTCAAATTTGTAATTCATTACAGACTGTAACCTACTGATATCTTATATTTATGTCTATTTCACAGCTATATATAGGTACTTCTTTATCTCTGAAAATACCTATATATATACATTCAGTTAATAGGACATCCTGTAGGGACGATACCTAGATAAGTATAAGAACTAGTCGGACAATAACAGTAAGGGACGACTATTTGATATTTGGGAGAGGGAAGGACAGGAGGGTTTTTGCGTATTTATTAATTATTTTAATCTGTCGCTAAGCATGCTTATATTTTCAGCTCTTACCAGGCCACCACATTCGTCCTCACTGACGTCAACCCTATGGCTTAGTTACAATAGGTAAAACGCGACGTCGTAACTCCTCGGTAGTCTCAACAGCTACTATAAGGCTAACTCCTGCGGTATTCTCAACAATCTTAAAATTTATTTTTCTATTACGAATTAATTTTAGAACCTCATAGAAAGCATTAGTAGCTTTGGCTATTTTGCTCTCTTAAAGTTCCATTTCCTGGCCAATTCTATCCCTAAATAATTAAAACTATTCTCTTTGTCTAGTTCTATTCCGTTCAAGTTAAAACTACGGTACCTTGGAAGTATTACTCTAGAAAAAAATCACGATTTTACTTTTATCCAGCGGAGGACATTTAAGCGCATTGCTAGGACATTTTAGCGAAAAAATCGGACGTTTTAGCGCCAAATTATAACCCATTTTAGCGCAAGATTTTTAACCAATTTTAGCGAAAAATTAAATTATCGCAATATTTTTAATTCATTTAAGCGAAAAGGGAATATATCAAAGCTCATTTTAGCGACAGAAATTAGTTCGTAATAGGATAATAAATTTTAACAGAATCAAGACAGCACAATATGAAAATATCATGTCCATTAAAATACAGCACTAAAAGTCAAAAGGTTAGCTCAAATGTTACAAGTCCGTTCTAGCCTGGAATTTATATCGTAGAAAACGTACATAATGGACCAATGTTAACCCCCTGTACAATACTGTTCATAAAATTGCAACAGGTACTGTTCCTTCTCTTTATCTTGTCTAAATTGAAGTGCATATTCATCTATGAATTTTATTTTGATATATGTTGTTGTTTGCCATTAGATGATAGTATCCATGCTATTCCAGGAGCTTATTCACAAAACTTCCGTTAACTAACGTGGTCTTTCAATATTCGGTCAATCCTATAACGGTAGCGATCACATTTTTCTTTTCTTTCCTCTGTTTGTTTCAACAGCATTTATTTCAATTAACCAAACTGTACATGTAATCAACTTAAATATTAAGCCAGCAAAATTACTGTTAATTGTTCTAGTATGGTGAGTATTATTCAACCAAGTTATTTTTCGCTAAAATGGGCTATCGAAAATACAGGTGAACGGATTAATCCTGCGCTAAAATGGGCTCTTATGTCTGCGCTTAAATGTCCCTAGTAGTTAACAATTTTCACTAAAATGTCCTTCGTCCTTTTATCACCATACACTTTCAGATTCCATATAGAACAATAATTTTGAAATGAGTCAAGTTGCTTTTGGAGATCTGATGGTGATTCTGCCATTAGCACAGTATCATCAGCATATAAAATTACAAGTAACTATAAATATGTATTAAGATTGAGTTCAACTTCGTTGGAAATCTTTTCATTCCATTTAAGTTGCAGTTTGATAAATATGACTCAAGGCCGTTCATAAATAAGGCAAAACAAGAGGGGACAAAATTTCCCTTGACATACACCGTTACTGCAGGGGAGAATTAATGTTGATTTACAAGAAATGCAAGACTTTGTACCGTTATACATATTTACAATTTTATTATACATGTTACCATTCATATTATTCAATAGAAACTTATATTATAGTCGATCCCGCCACACTTTTCGAAAGCTTTTCAAAATCACTAAATGCGCAAAACATTTTCTCTTTTGGTTTTAGAATTGCAAAAAAATTTAAAAATATAAACAAATTATCAGTCCGTGTTGAATACCCTTACGAAATCCACATTGAAATTAATTCAAAATAAGAAAGTCGTCCTAAATTTCAGTTAATTGCTTACTTAAAATTGCAGTAACGAGTTTCCAAAGGCAACTCAGAATTGTAATTGGTCTATTTTGAGTCCATTTTATAACCTTTGTTTATATTTTCAATAAACCAACTATCAGGGACAACGCCCGCTACGAAAATAATATTAAATAGTTGCTTGTAAATGTCTATAAATATATTTTCCGTTGACTGTTTTCCTCGCCTGAGGATTTATTGTTTTACTTTTTAATACATTTTTTTAATTTTGTCTTTTGAAATGTTCCTACTTTCGTTCAGACGATTCATATCGTTCGGGTCGATGAGGGTGGTTTTAACGACCTTGACTACCCATGAGGGTCTTGCACCATCGGACCTGGCTTGCGCCTTTTTGGGCATTTAAATAATTTTTGTTTTTCACCATAAGGTAAGTGATATAATTTTGAGTGACAAATAGGTAGAAAAAATATATAATAACATGAATTAAAAACTAAAATGAACAATAATTTGATAGATAAAAATAAATTGATAAATAAATTGATGAATAAAAATAAAAGATAAAAATAAATAGAACTTAAAAAAATAAAATAAAATTTTAATAAAGAACAAAATAATAAAATAAATAAATAATAGAAAATAAAAATAGGAGCCACCAAAAGCCGGAAAAGAGAAAAGCTAGGCCAGACGGCAGTGAGCGGCAGCAACGTTGTCATGGTACACCAGCAGCCAAGTAAAGAGTGGAATTGTGTATGTGAATTGTGTTGCCAAATATTTGATATAAACCGAAATAGGCCTTAATATGTGTATGTGAATTTAAGAAAATAATTAGTATAAGGTTTTGTATGTATATAAAAAAGAAAAGTAAATAAAAGAAAAGAAAGCCGAAGGGTGTATGTATAATTTTCACTGCTTTGTGCTAGCCTACTGTTATTGCAGGACTTTAAAGTGCTAGTACACCGGAACGCTGCCCGCAGGAAGACAAACGCCCCACGCTAATCAAAACTGGGTTAGCGCAAACCAGATTGTTCGGGTCAATATATGGTATGTTAATTTAAAGTCGTGATTGTCATATGATTCCTCGATTAATGCTGTTAATTTCGCAAAATTAAGAAGGAGTATTATTTGATTCTCTGGGGTGGGGCAGGGATTTGTACACAAAGTCAATCTTCTTGTTTCCCCATTTGTTCATGGCCAATCACAAACACAATTATTTTTACAGCATATATCATTTGTATACTAATACAATTCATTTTTTTCACACTCTTATATTTTAATGTTGTTTTAAAATATTATTTTAACTTGAATTTATACGTGTCTACATTATTTGATACATGTTCATGTACATACACAATGGGCACATAATTCATCATTATGACCTTTTCACGGCAAAATTTACATGGGGTTTCTACGGTTTTATTTCACGTAGTTTTCACCCAAGTTTTCAGGTGGCATCTCGTCACGACCTTTCCACGGCAGTCATTCTACGTAAGTGTCACGATACAAGTTTCACGGCATCTTGTAATTTAACCGTGACAAACATCGACCCTCCCACCAGTAAAAATCACACGCATTTTACAGACTTTTTCACGAACAATTTACGGGATATTGTCACAGTAGTGTAGCCAGTCTTGTTCCCATTTTATGGCAGGTTCAAGATCTACTTGAAGCTTGAATCAGTCGATCGTTTTGAGATTTAATTTGTCGCTATATTATACTGCCATCTGCAAAGAGTCTGATACGGCTATGTTTGATGTATTCTGGAAGGTTATTAATATAAACTAGGAATAATATTGGTCCTAGTACTGTACTTTGTGGGACACCTGGTGTGACTGGTATTTTGAAGATGTCATATTTTTAAAAGTACTGTTTGAGTTACATTTGAAAGGAATGAATCAACCCAGTTTATGATGTGTTATGAAATGCCAAAGTATTTCATTTTGTATAGTGATCTTTAGTGTGGTACTTTGTCGAAAGCTTTTGCAAAATCCATAATTTTAGATCTGTAAGTATGTAAGTATGTTCTTGTCATTGTTTGTGTGAATTCATGTATAAGAGAAATTATATGGGACTCACAGGATCGTTTAGCCCTAAATCAATGTTGTAGTTCATATAGTGTGTTGTTGGTTTCTAGATGTTGCATCATGCTGCTGGCGAAAAATGTGTTCGAGTAATTTGCAAGCTATGCATGTTAAAGATGTGGGTCTCAGTGTCATAAAGGGAAAGGGGGGTGCCACTGACTGCCATAAGAGGGTCATGCTTCAGTGGTCCTTAAATAATCAACCAAATTTTTCCCACAAAGGGGGCGGGCACCCTGCCCCTAAATCTGCCTCTGGGTCTGTAGTTACCTGGGTTGTGTTTATCCCCTTTGAATAAGGTGTGACGTTAGCGTGGTTCCAGTCAGATGGTATGTGTCAAATATAAGAGTACAAGGGAAACAATGTGGATTTTTTTATGTAAATAATAACAATAAGAAAATCAATAAAACGAAAAATCAATATAATAATGAACTCAAAATTATTTTTTTTCTAACTTGAAAGTTGAGCTTGCGCATTACCCTGTTCATGTTGAGTTGACGGACGCTGCCATGTTGTAAGTCATATGATTTCCTGTCCAGCAAAATTGCATAACTGGTTTCCAAAAGAATAATGAGGACGAACATTCAGTTGAATTTATTCTGTTTGGGTACGTAATAATATGAGTCAGCTTATTTAACATACGATTTTAAAGCAAACAAAATGAGTTCTCTGGGGAAACTCACTTGAGATCAAGCAGGCAGATTGTTGTATTTCTACAAAGATCCGTATTAAGCTGACTTTGTATATTTGTTGTTTTAGGTATAAATCATTATGTTTTAATTAAACTACCAGAAAAAACAAGAAAAAAAACAATCGGACCAACATCGGATACGTTTCCGTAATTCATTTTTTTTCACCAGAAATTATGCTGGGATTTTTTTACAATAAATGTTTATATATATAAATTCTTGAGATTTCGTCGTGAATCTTATAGTGTTATATGTCCACTTTTGATAAAAATGGAGATAGCTATATATTTGAGATCCAATTGCAATGGTCAATCTCCATATTCAACTATAATACGAGATTTTTACACTCTACGAGTTTTGTCACTATTCTATCTCCACACCCCATTGGATTCTAATGACTTATTCATCTAGTTAGTTCAGAGAAAATATTTTGATGGTGTTGTATCTCCACTATTTCTCATGTATTTTGCTGTTAAATAATTGTTATAAAAATTTTCTTAGTAGTACCATGATTAAATGGTTTGCATGGTTTAAACTCAATCTATGAGCATTTTAGCAAATCCAGCAGTACAGAATTGTGGGTATTACACAGTTAAAATCCATGGTCCATCTCCAATGGAAATATAGGGATAAATTTAAAACTACATTGTTTGTAGTGAAATGATCTATCCCCAAAAAGGAGATGCTTTATTTATCTAAGTTGCTTGTCTATTAAAAAAAACAATCGAACAAAGAGTTACTCTTCGTGTACATAAATTCGATTCCTGTAATACTTTTTATGTCTCAGTTAAATATTTATTATTGCGCTTTTAAACTTTAGTGTAAATTTTACCATTATTACCAAATGGGAAATACATCATTATAAGATTCACATGGCGATTTGCTGACTTCCTCCCTTTCATAGGTAACACCTGCCTCATATTAAGATTTCCATATATGTTTAGGAAAAGGGTACATATTCCTTAAAAGTTGCCCTTAGACTAGTTCCCTGTCCTTTATTTGTTTGGCTCTGACAAATATAAGACAAGGGTGACTAAGATACCCATATATTGCAAGGAAAGAACAAGCCTAATGTTGCCCTAGACTCGTAATATGTAGAGTCTACATCGAGGCCTACCTCAGGTGGCAGAAACCAGTTATTTTACAATACATCTATAAAATTTCATTGATGTATGATTTGATCGTTCAGGCAAATATGCAAATAACATTTATGGTTTTGGGTAACTAAGATATGTGCGTGCTTATGTGAATATATAGAAAACCAGTGTCTGTCCAGCATGGAGATTAAAAATTTATAAATCCATTGCAAATAAGGCAAATAAAGTGATGCCTTGTTACAAATCAGATCCCCACCATGCTGAATCCCGCTAATGTCAGGAAAGAATTTAAGGCAAATTTCAAAAGATAAATGATATTCAATGAAAAGACTCAGCATCCCGTATGAGAATATTAGGTGGATTCCGCTTAAAATCAGCAGGATCCCAGGCGGAGTCTACTTAAAATTATATGGATATTTGCCCGTCCAAAATAGATGCGCTGCTTCGTCGCTTCTGGTGCCAAAGGACGGCCTTGGAATTATATAACTCGGGTATCAATTTGTTCATTTTCATTTATCTCTTCATTTATGTAAGTTTCACCTACCTGCCTACCTTTATTTTCTCATATTTAGACAGTTTTCACAGTGACCCACCGATATTGGCATTTTAACGTTCATTTTGAAAGATTGTCATGTGATCACGAGAAAAAGTAAGGCACAATGGACTATGGGAAATGATGTATGCATATGACCCTAGGTCAATATGAATATATAATCTAACATCTCGCTCATTTACGATGCAAGCAATGTAAATATCCGAGAGCTTTCGAATGTTATCGTGGTTGGCACTAAATGCTTAATACCGATCTCCTGTAAAGGAGGTGAAAAATCGTGGTTGGCTACTAAATGTTAAATATCGATCTCCTATAAAGGAGGTGTAAAAAGTATAAATATTTGCATATTTGAGTCTCGAGGTCTCGTAACTTGACGTCTACTTGAAAATAAAAGTAAAAATGTCTGAATCGATGGGTCACTGTGAAAACTGTCTAAATATGAGAAAATAAAGGGTGGCAGGTAGGTGAAACTTACATAAATGAAGAGATAAATGAAAAATGAACAAATTGATACCCGATTTATATAATTCCAAGGCCGTCCGTTGGCACCAGAAGCGACGAAGCAGCGCATCTATTTTGGACGGGCAAATATCCACTTTTTGATATGGGACGAGCTCTGACGTCCCACGGCCCCAGCTTGTCTGGCAAAACAGCCGTTGGACGTCAGAGTAATCTCGGACTATGGCTAGTTCAAATTATGATACGATTTGTTTGCCGTCTTAATTCCATATTTGGCACATTTGACATTTTTATCAAGGATGGGCCTTTGGTTTCAGTTTGCATGACATTGTACTTCACAAAGTGTATGACAAAATAAAGATTTAATTTGTTTATTAATACGACATGCCAAGTTATAGTCCGAGATTACCCTGAAGTCCAACGGCTGTTTTGCCAGACATGCTTGGGCCGTGCTTGTCTGGGAAAACAGTCGGTTGAACGTCAGAGAACTAGCCAGGTTATTCTAAAAATAGCTCCTCGCATGCTACCCGCCTGATTCAGAAACCTTTATCAGAGTCTGAATAGAGGGACAGGGTGCCAGCCGCCCTTTCAGTGTGAGACAAATTAGGTTAACTATATACGAAATCACTGAAGCAGTACTGGAGCGGACCCCTTTTATGCAGTCAGTAGGCATCCCTTAGGTTTCAACCATTTAACTTCAAAACGGGGGGAGGGGTATGTTTTTTGTCCGAGTCAAACATTTTTCATATATTAATAAATTCAGATTTAACATATACTTTCATAATTTTTTTATATGTAGTGTTTGTATAAAAGTATTACCAACAAAATTCATCAAATTGGGGATCATAATATTTTTAAAGAAAAAACCCATACCCCCTGTTTTTAATAAGTTAAATGGTCGTTCCCTTAGGAAAATTTCTGGAACTGCCACTGTTTATACTTTATGCACGTTAAAGATTTCACATGCGGACTTCTAAATCAACACCTGCAAAAGTTGTTAAATTTTACACAAAGAAAAATTAATGCATTTTTAATTTGACTCGGATGGATATTTTTATTTTGCACACACTCCAACATATTACATGAACTGACAATAAACATAAATCAAAGTTAGAGAAATGAGTATACTCATATTAAAGAAATACCAAATAAAATTACTCATGATTTTTGAACAAAGACAAAACTATTGCGTAGTGTGTAAGTATTTCAATTTTTCATTTTTTAACAAATTTGAATATGGAAGATGCGCATACCTGTACATCATAAAAGTGCAAAGTCTGTTCTTTAACACACGTGGTTAATTTGGATCACATGTTTTCTAGTCCTATATTATAAAATTCGAAGGTTCATATCATTTACATTCAACTTTATGGATTTTTTTACTATCAATATTAATGTTGAACCTCGAGGTAACATTGATAGTAGAAAAATCCGAAAAAACGTTGAATGTAAATGATATGAACCTTTAAAGTCTTATATTATAGGACTCATGTTTTCAAAAATAATATGTTGATCATTTATATTATGATGGTTTCAATACACTTCACATTAGGTAATTTGTCACGTATATTGATTACATTATATCGAGTTGTTCCAACGATACACTTATCGGTGTGCTCGATCATACGAATTTACCGACATTCATATAGACAAAATGACCCAACTTTGAAAAATTCTTGTGGCGAAACTACATTTTGGAACACGTTAAAATTGGATGCTCATTAAGCTACATTATTAAGGTTTGATATATATTTTTTCAAAAAAAAAGAAAATATGCAGTCAAGATTGGCAGTTTTTATACACCCTATGTTGAGCAATAAATTGTTCAATTAACAGCATATTTGGCAACTAAAAATCATATATCAACAAATTCAGCTTTAAAATATACTTTACTTGTAGTGGTTGTATAAAAGTTATATATTAATGGTTTTGTGTTTTAAGAGATATTCATCCCTATGCATATCGAGTTTTATGTGTTAATTGTCTTTCCTTTTTTTGGCCATTTCTATCTCTTTCATAAGAAGAGTCACTTTTCTATTGTTCTAGTGTCACTGGAAATCCCACTGCTTAAGTATCATAAACCATAGGCGAAATGTTTACTATTTTCCTGTTGAGTTAACAGGATTTCTGTAGCACCAGAAATATTGAGACGGAATGCTGGACCTAGAAGATATTGTTCAAGATTCTTAGGAGGAAATTGCACCTAGAACATTTTGTTCAAATTTATGAGGCGGAATTAAATTTTGTACTTAGAAAATTTTGTTCAAATTTATGAGGCAGAAATTGTTCTTAAATTTTTTTAGTTTTTTTAAATGAAAATATATCATTATTGAAGTATTTTTAATTCAGTGATTTAGATTGTGCTGATTATCTGGGCAATAAAACCAGTGTTTATTCCACCCTGAAATCCAACATTATTCAAAGAGATGCATATATTTCAATCATGAATTTAAAAATATATATAACCAATTATAATCCATGCAATGGTTACTTTTTAATATTTACATACTAAATAGTGTGTTAATAAATAGCATTGTTAGGCAATTTATAATTTTAATTGTGTAATTTAATTAATCTTTGTACTGATTAATCCACATTTAAATAGATTTGCATGTTAATATTTGTTGCTATTTATATGCACTAATATATATAAAGTACCTAGATATATATACATATTTTACTTACAGTATTTTAGACAATATTTTAATTCTAGATTTTCCATCAAATGAATTTAGCCTCATCTGTTGCAGGTTAAATTTTGTTTAATTTCCAGTATCTTTATTTAATTAGGTATACACAAAATTATTTCCATGCAGTCTCTTTCTCATCAATAAGAAAGCTGAGCCAGTGATACAAATGTAATGTGCCATTTGCTTTCCATTTATCTCTGTGAAATGGACAGGAAATATTATGTACACAGAGTTGAGGCCAAATGAAGGGAGCATGCACATGTCTTTGTACATTTTTCTGCAATTACTATAACTTATAAACATAAAGATAAAAATAAACAATAAGTGAATATTTTTATTATTATTATAGATATCAAATATTTAAGATTTAGGTAATTAGCAGTATTCATCAGGGACACATTTCAAGGAATCTGACAACTCCTAAATAACCCCAACAAATTCAAGATTTGAACTTGACATGAACATGCAGACAACAAGCAAATATGTCTTCTATCATGAACTAAATATGAATTTTACAATGGATGTAGACTAAATAGTTCCGAATAATTCTATTGACATAAACAAGTGCAGATGTATTCTTCTGATGACATGACTGTTGGATTTAAGAAGATTTATATTTACATATATTTTGGATTACATCTTTTGGTAATTACAAATTATGAATTAGAACTTCCACCATTTTGAATATTATGAAACAGTGCTATTTTCCTTAAAAAAGTGACATTTAAAGTGTCTTCTTAACCATTTAGAGTCAAGTAAAAGACTAGACCACAAATTTTTGCAATTATTATGGTATTGTGTAAGACATGAGACATAATGTTTATTTTTAAGTCTCTTTTATAAAGTATTATCAGAGACAAATATACATGTGTATATATGTCTCTGGTATTACTAATATGTAAAACTGTAAGAATCTTTTAATGAAGTAGTTTGGGCAAAATTGGAGATCTGTTGTATGACTGCCAATAATTAAATATATAGACATCTATCCACGAAAGACAAAAGTATTATCTTTAAATAGACGTACACAATTACTGATCAAAATTAAGATTTAAAAATGGCCAAGACCTATGATGTTAAAGTACAATGAAAACAAATATTAAACAAAGGAAAGGACAACCTATAGACTTCATGCACTGAGTGTTTTGGGTCAGGCACATATAGTACTGAAGTCAGGTTAAATGTATTATTTGTACAGTTATATATTGTTGCTGATCCAGGAATTTGAAGGGAGTGAAGTGGCACCAAGTCAAAATTTGAAGTGGGACTTGTATAAATCTATGCAATAACAATATGCGTAGCTAATTAAGGGAGGCTCCACCACCCCTAAATCAGCTTATGAATATGTAATAATACTAGTATCAGACAATTCAGCAATTTCATATGTACTTATTTCCACCAATTGTTTTATATTTCAGAAGTGGTGAAAAGAAAATTTAAAGAATGATGTATGTGCAGTATTAGTTTTAATATATCTTTTAAAATGTGTTACTCATAGGACTGAAGAATGGACTCACTATGACTTTGAGTTCGAGTAAGTAGTTTGTCTGAAAGAAATCATTATTAATGCTTTTTATGTAGGATTTGCACATTCAACATTTTTGAGAAAACAAAAATTATAAAACTGTACATATTAGATGTAATTATCTTTTATTTAAACACAACAATTTGAAATAATCTATGAAGCTTAAAATACACAAAATTTCCAAAATATCAAATAAAAATAAGGTGTCACAGGCCTTTTTTCTTGGAAAAATCAAAACACACAAATTGTGATCAATTGTCCTAGCAAATTCATTATAATTATCTGCCCTTGATTTTACAAGGATTTTTCTGAAAATTCTAATTACTCTTTACGACTCTTATTTTTGATAGTTTAATCCTACAATTTTACGTTTTAGATGTTTTTGTTGTATATTGAATGATACGTAGTAAAATATATTCAAACGAAAGAGTATTTTGCAACATGCCCAAAGTAATGCTCAGAAAAGACACCCAAACTACCAGATCTAGGCAGCTGACAATTTACCTGTGTAATATAGACAAATTTGCAACATGACAATTTGGTAAATTTATTTTAATTGAACCAGTAATGCATTTGTTATTATAACTGATGCCCTCATTATTTATTTCAGATTGTTTCTGCTTGGTGTAAAAAAAATAACCAATTTAACAGATGTATGCAGGACTGCCAATTTTGATCAAATTAATGATGCTGTAACAGAGCAAGTTAGCTACACAGGAAAGAAATAAAGAAAACTGTGATTTTAACAGAAGAAAATGTGCACCAAACACTGAAAAGAAACTTAAATTGTGACTGTAATAACTGATAACGCTGAAATTATGAAGAACTAAAAATGTCAAAATGATGGTTGCTTAAATAGAGTAAATTTAGTTTACAATATAAGTATTTCATTTATGAGAAGGCCTCATTTTCATTGCAAGAAATGGAAAAAAACCTTAACAGGTGGAATGAAAACATTTCCTCCTTTGTAGACGGAAATAATTTACGCCTCTAAATGCAGAATTTTGTCCGCCTCTTCAGGCGGAAATTTTGTCCACCTCTTTAGGCGGATTTTTCAGGACAGAAATATTTTTCCTTTAATCAGACAGTTTCTCCTCCTAAGACAAGCGGATAAATTTGCATATTTCGGCCCTATTCCGCCCTGAATCTGCCTGGAATCCGTGTAAGAAAGATTCTAGTTTTAAAGAGGCTTTATACAGATACCCTGTAAAAATCCGTCTAAAATTCATATAAAATCCAGGTGGATTTTTTCGTACAGATGTCTGCATCTATCACTTCCATCAAAATTATCAAGATATTTTTGTTCACATAAAACTGATATTTTTCCACCTTTGATTGGATGAAATCAAGAGAGGGACACCAATTTCGACTTCTGATTGGTCCAATATGTGAAGGAAATCCCAAACCTGTGTATGCAACTACTTGCTAATGGAAAACAATTGCCTAGAATTTCTATAACCAAATGATGCAATTACATATTTTATTACTTAACTATTACAAAATTTCTGTGTGGGACACGTGTTCTGGTACACAAAAACTGGTTCCTGCCACCTCTAACCAGATATTGGAAAGAAGTTATTTCCATTGTTTTACTCAGATTGAATTCTTTTATTACGGAAGAACACATTACTAATTAGAAAATTTTAAAAATATTTGTGCTCACAATGAAGAAATTCTATTGTTTGAATTTACTGGTGTAAATGTATGACTTATCCAACAGCCTACAAAAATACTTTAGTATATTGTTTTTGTGTGATGTAAATGCACTTACAGCTGATCTCGGAAGTATTTTTCTATTGTCAAAAGTCTTAAATAGTCTAAAATCATGTGTCTATCAATGTTTTGTCTACTGCAGTGCTAAAAATAGCTTAGCTATGAATAAATAAATTTTGTTGGTATTACTTTGTAGATCCATGATGCACTTAACTAAGTGTACATTTATTCGCAATCACTCACGGTCCTCTCCACAACACATTTTGTTGGCCGCATGTTAAAATTTAAGAGTTGTCACACTGTTCCTGAAGGGACACACCTGGTTTTATATTTCTGTAGCCTTTCCTAGAGCATTCACGATGTAGTAGATCTATAACAAAAATAGTTTATATATTCAGCGTTAAAAAGTAAAGAAGTAAGAAAATGTTCAGAACATGTGAAATTAATCTTATTATAACAGGTAATAAACAGTAAAATAAGCTTTTCTAGTATAATGCTGGGACTTTTATTACGTTTTTTTTTTTGTGATTGCTTCTTCTTTATATTTTATGATAATAAATCATTCCAAAGTATTTCAATACTGTTCCATTGGATGTCATTGTTTGTCATGGGATACAGAGTTATCTTTCTTGATATTTGATGATTCTTTAAATCTATGAGAAAACTAGATGTTTGCCAACATGCCTATATATTGGCTGTTAATAAAAGAAATATAACATCACACACCTGTAAAACCTATAAAAGCATATTTGATCATATGTTAAAATCAGGTTAGGCTTAAACTACTGATTGGATAGAAGATATTTCCATTTATCTAATCAGATTGAATTCTGTAGTAATTTAGCATTAACAATATAAGCAGTTCATATAGTTACGTCATAAAAAAAATCATACCTATACTTTTTAGACTAAATTTATTCAGCAAGAATTTTGTCATTTGCTGTCAAACTGCTTTGAACACATTCACACTCACTCTCCTCTCTTCTTCACACAACAGAACTGTGTTTGCCACATGTTGAAATTTAAGAATTGTCACACTGTTTCTGATGGAACAGACCTGTTTTATATTTCTGTAGCCTTTCACAGAGCATTCACTATGTAGTAGACCTATAACAAAAGAGGAGATCATATATTCAGAGTTAAAAAGTAAAATAATAAGAAAATGTTCAGAACATGTGAAATTAGTCTTATTATAACATGTAATACACAGTAAAATCAGTTTTTTTAGTATAATGCTGGGACTTATATTACTTATTTTTCTTTTATTGTTTCTTCTTTATATCTTTTGATAATAAATCATTCTAAACTAAACGTTATCATTTCAATACTGTTCCATTGAATGTCTTATGTTTGTCATGGGAAGCAGAGTTATCTATCTTGATATTTGATAATTATTTAAATCTATGAGAAAACTAGATGTATGCCAACATGCCTATATATTGGCTGTCAATAAAAGAAAATAACATCACACACCTGTAGAACCCATAAAAAGCATAGTTGATTATATGTTAAAATCAGTTTAGGATTAAACCACTCACTGGAAAGAAGATATTCCCATTTGTTAAGTCAGTTTGAATTCTGTAGTCATTTAGCATTAAAATATAAACAGCGCATATGGTTACAACATTAAAAAAATCATACATAAATTTTTTAGACTAAAATTATTAAGCAAGATTTTTGTCATTTGCGATAAAACTGCTTTGAACACATTAACTTTTTTAAAATGCATATATTTAACAAATTCTTTTGTGTGTTTTTCTGGTATAATGAATGACTTACCAAACAGCCTCGCTAAATACTTTAAATTAGTTTATTGTTTTATGTGCCATGCGCTATGAAACCACTTACAGCTGATCTCAGGAAGTTTTTTCTATTGTCTTAAGAAAATTTAACATGTAATAAACAGTAAAATAAGCTTTTCTAGTATAATGCTGGGACTTATATTACTTTTTTTTTGTGATTGCTTTTCTTTATATTTTATGATAATAAATCATTCTTAGGTAAACAGAATCATTTTGATACTGTTCCATTGAATGTCATGTTTGTCATGGGATACAGAGCTGTCTATCTGATAATTGATAATTCTTTAAATCTATGAGAAAACTAGATGTATGACAACATGCCTATATATTGGCTGTCAATAAAAGAAATATAACATGACACACCAGTGCATAGGATTACATCATAAAATAAATCATACAGAGACTTTTTAGACTACATTTATTAAGCAAGATTTTGTCATTTGCGGTATAAATGTTTTGAACACATTAATATTTTTTTTAAATAATTGTGCTCATATTTAACAAATTCTATTGTGTGTGTTTTCTTGTATAATGTATGACTTATCCAACAGCCTGCCTTAAAACTTTAAATTAGTTTATTGTTTTATGTGCGCTATGAAACCACTTACAGCTGATCTCAGGAAGGTTTTTCTATTGTCTTAAGGTGGATCCCTACAGATATAGCAATTTTTTTACTGTTGAATTTTTCTTAAAATTTGCATACATATACTATGCAATGGCCTCTATAAAATTTGAGTTGAAAATATCATGTCACCAGATTCGTTTCCATTGTAACGGTCACCAAAGTTGGTACATCACAAGGTTGAATAAATACTTACCTGAAGTAAAAATTCTGGATTTTGTGAAGCCTTTAAAAGTATTTTGAAAGGTTTGATCTTCATTTATCACAAAAATAATGTTAAAATGTAAATAAAACACAAATAATGGCAGTTTTATACATGTTTATTACATCCGGTGTCATATGGTATTTTGAACCCCTAAAAGTGAACCGGGGTCAAAATACCATGCAGTAAATGACCCCGGGTCATTATACCGCATGGTATTTTGACCCCGGGGTCATTTTTCACATATGGTATTTTGAACCCCCCTGCGGTATATTGAACCCCCCTGTTTTAGATAAATAGTATTGCAGATTATCTAGTTTACAATTTGTTGGCTATCATTTTTTTTAATTGGAGGTTTTTAGAAGGGGGTTCAATATACCGCAGGGGGGTCAAAATACCATGGCTAAGTGTAATTTTCAAAACATCTTTTCAAGCATGTTAAATACATACATACTACTTATTGAAGTATTATTACTATATAAAGGAGTTAGAATAGTTAGAATTTTTTAAATAAAAGGTCTATAGTAGGGGGTTCAATGTACTGCAGGGGGGTCAAAATACCTTGGCCAAGTAAAACTTTCAAAATATCTTTTCCAGCATGTTAAATACATACAAACAACTTATCAGAGTATTATTACAATTTACAATAGATAGAATTTTGAATTTGGAGGTGTAAAAAGGGGGTCAAAATACCATAACTAGGTGAAATTTTCAAAACATCTTTTCCAGCATGTTAAATACATACAAACTACTTATTGGAGTATTACTACTATATAAAGGAGACAAAATAGCTAGAATTTTTAAATAAAAGGTCTACAGTAGGGGTTCAATATACCGCAGGGGGTCGAAATACCATGGCTAAGTAAAATTTTCAAAATATCTTTTCCAGCATGTTAAATACATACAAACTACTTATTGGAGTATTACTACTATATAAAGGAGTTAAAATAGCTAGAATTTTTAAATAAAAGGTCTATAGTAGGGGGTTCAATATACCGCAGGGGTCAAAATACCAGGGCTAAGTAAAATTTTCAAAACATCCTTTTCAGCATGTTAAATACATACAAACTACTAATTGGAGTATTACTACTATATAAAGGAGTTAAAATAGCTAGGTTTTTTGAAATAAAAGGTCTATAGTAGGGGGTTCAATATACCGCAGGGGGTCAAAATACCATGGCTAAGTAAAATTTTCAAAATATCTTTTCCAGCATGTTAAATACATACAAATAACTTATTGGAGTATTATTACAATTTAAATGAGTTACAATAGATAGAATTTTGAATTTGGAGGTGTAAAGGGGGGATGGTCAACATACCATGGCAGGGGGGTCAAAATACCATGGCAAAGTAAAATTTTCAAAATATCTTTTCATGCATGTAAAATACATACAAACTACTTATTGGAGTATTACAACTATATAAAGGAGTTAAAATAGCTAGAATTTTTAAAATAAAAGGTCTATAGTAGGGGGTTCAATATACCGCAGGGGGTCAAAATACCATGGCTAAGTAAAATTTTCAAAATCTCTTCTCCAGCATGTTAAATACATACAGACTACTTATTGGAGTATTATTACTATATTAATGGAGCTAAAATAGCTTGAATTTTTAAATAAAAGGTCTATAGTAGGGGTTCAATATACCGCAGGGGTCAAAATACCATGGCTAAGTAAAATTTCCAAAATATCTTATCAAGCATGTTAAATACATACAAACAACTTATTGGAGTATTATAACAATTTATATGAGTTACAATAGCAAGAATTTTGAATTTGGAGGTGTAAAAGGGTGGGTGGGGTCAATATACCATGGCAGGAGGGTCAAAATACCATGGCTAAATAAAATTTCAAAATATCTTTTCATGCATGTAAAATATATACAAACTACTTATTGGAGTATAATTACTGTGTAAAGGAGTTATAACAGCTAGAATTTTTGAAATTAAAGGTCTATATATAGTAGGGGTTCAATATATCATGGTAGGGGTCAAAATACCATGGCAAAGTAAAATTTTCAAAATATCTTTTCAAGCATGTAAAATACATACAAACTACTTATTGGAGTATAATTACTATGTAAAGGAGTTATAACAGCTAGAATTTTGAAATTAAAGGTCTATAGTAGGGTTTCAATATACCATGGTAGGGGTCAAAATACCATGGCAAAGTAAAATTTTCAAAATATCTTTTCATGCATGTGAAATACATACAAACTACTTATTGGAGTATAATTACTATGTAAAGGAGTTATAACAGCTAGAATTTTGAAATTAAAGGTATAGTAGGGGTTCAATATACCATGGTAGGGAGTCAAAATACCATGGCAAGTAAAATTTTCAAAATATCTTTTCCAGCATGTTAAATATATACATACTACTTATTGAGTATTACTACTATATAAAGGAGTTAAAATAGCTAGAATTTTTAAATAAAGGTCTATAGTAGGGGTTCAATATACCGCAGGGGTCAAAATACCATGGCTAAGTAAAATTTTCAAAATATCTTTCCAGCATCTTGAATACATACAAACTACTTATTGGAGTATTACTACTATATAAAGGAGTTAAAATAGCTAGAATGTTTTAAATAAAAGGTCTATAGTAGGAGGTTCAATATACCGCAGGGGTCAAAATATCATGGCTAAGTAAAATTTTCAAAACATCTTTTCAGCATGTTAAATACATACAAACTACTAATTGGAGTATTGCTACTATATGAAGGAGTTAAAATAGCTAGATTTTTTGAAATAAAAGGTCTATAGTAGGGGTTCAATATACCGCAGGGGTCAAAATACCATGGCTAAGTAAAATTTTCAAAATATCTTTTCCAGCATGTTAAATACATACAAATAACTTATTGGAGAATTTTTAAATAAAAGGTCTATAGTAGGGGTTCAATATACCGCAGGGGTCAAAATACCATGGCTAAGTAAAATTTATATATAAGCATAATTACTATGTAAAGGAGTTATAACAGCTAGAATTTTGAAATTAAAGGTATAGTAGGGGTTCAATATACCATGGAAGGGGTCAAAATACCATGGCAAAGTAAAATTTTAAAAGATCTTTCATGCATGTAAAATACACACAAACTACTTATTGGAGTATAATTACTATGTAAAGGAGTTATAACAGCTAGAATTTTGAAATTATAGGTCTATAGTAGGGGTTCAATATACCATGGTAGGGGTCAAAATACCATGGTAAAGTAAAATTTTCCAAATATCTTTTCATGCTTGTAAAATACATACAAACTACTTATTGAGTATAATTACTATGTAAAGGAGTTATAACAGCTAGAATTTTTGAAATTAAAGGTCTATAGTAGGGGTTCAATATACCATGGTAGGGGTCAAAATACCAAGCCAAAGTAAAATTTTCAAAATATCTTTTCATGCATGTAAAATACATACAAACTACTTATTGGGGTATAATTACTATGTAAAGGAGTTACAGTAGCTAGAATTTTGAAATTAAAGGTGTAAAAAGGGAGGGGGGTCAATATACCATGGCAGGGGGGTCAAAATGCAAAATGTTTTGAAAATTTTACATAGCCATTTTGACCCCCCTGCGGTATATTGAACCCCCTACTATAGACCTATTATTTTAAAATTTCTAGCTATTCTTACTCCTTCACAAAGTAATAATACTCCAATAAGTAGTTTGTTTGTATTTAACATGCTGGAAAAGATGTTTTTGAAAATTTTACCTAGCCATGGTATTTTGACCCCTGCGGTATATTGAATCTACTGTAGACCTGTAATTTTAAAAATCTAGCTATTCTAACTCCTTTATAAAGTAAAATACTCAAATAAGTAGTTTGTGTGTTTTGAACATGCTCGGAAAAGATGTTTTGAAAATTTTACGTATCCATGGTAGTTTGACCCCCGCGGTATATTGAACCCCTACTATAGACCTATTATTTTAATATTTTAAAATTTCTAGCTATTCTTACTCCTTAACATAGTAATCATACTAAGTAGTTTGTATGTATTTAACATGCTAGAAAATATATTTTGAAAATTTTACTTAGCCATGGTATTTTGACCCCTGTGTTATATTGAACCCCTACTATAGACCTCTAATTTCAAAAATTGTAGCTATTCTAACTCCTTAACAAAGTAATAATACTCAATAAGTAGTTAGTATGTATTTAACATGCTGGAAAAGATGTTTTGAAAATTTTACTTAGCCATGCATGGTATTTTGACCCCTGCAGTATTTTGAACCCCTACTATAGACCTCTAATTCAAAAATTCTAGCTATTCTAACTCCTTTAGATAGTAATCATACTCAAATAAGTAGTTTGTATATATTTAACATGCTGGAAAAGATGTTTTGAAAATTTTACTTAGCCATGGTATTTTGACCCCTGCGGTATATTGAACCCCTACTATAGACCTATTGTTTCAAAATTTCTAGCTAATCTAACTCCTTTACATAGTAATCATACTATAGACCTGTTATTTTAAAATTTCTAGCTATTCTTACTCCTTTACATAGTAATCATACTAAGTAGTTTGTATGTATTTAACATGATAGAAAAGATATTTTGAAAATTTTACTTAGCCATGGTATTTTGACCCCCTGTGTTATATTGAACCCCTACTATAGACCTCTAATTTCAAAATTTGAAGCTATTCTAACTCCTTTACAAAGTAATAATACTCAATAAGTAGTTTGTATGTATTTAACATGCTGGAAAAGATGTTTTGAAAATTTTACTTAGCCATGCATGGTATTTTGACCCCCCTGCAGTATTTTGAACGCCCTACTATAGACCTCTAATTCAAAAAATTCTAGCTATTCTAACTCCTTTACATAGTTATAATACTTCAAAATGTAGTTTGTATGTTTTGAACAGGCTCGGAAAAGATGTTTTGAAAATTTTACCTAGCCATGGTATTTTGAACCCACTGCGATATATTGAACCCCCTACTATAGACCTATTATTTCAAAATTTCTAGCTAATCTAACTCCTTTACATAGTAATCATACTCAAATAAGTAGTTTGTATGTATTTAACATGCTGGAAAAGATGTTTTGAAAATTTTACTTAGCCATGGTATTTTGACCCCCCTGCGGTATATTGAACCCCATACTATAGACCTGAAATTAAAACATTCCAGCTATTCTTACTCCTTTACATAGTAATAATACTCCAATAAGTAGTTTGTATATATTTAACATGCTGAAAGAGATGTTTTGAAAATTTTACTTAGCCATGGTATTTTGACCCTCCCTTTTTACCATAGGAAATTTCAACTCCTTTATATGTTAAGTTTTCAAATAAGCAAAGCATTCAAGGTACATGGTCTAGTCATACTGTTTCAATAAGGATTTTAATGAAATTTTGTTGTTAAGGCCTTCAACATGTTCAGAGCACTTATACCGAGCCATGGCATTATTTTTTTCCTACCATGGAAAATTTACCTCACCTTTTGGTATGTATGATTTTCAATCTATTATAAGCTTAAAAGTAATGTATAATGTTCTTATTATTATCTAGAATAAAAAAACAGGGGGTTCAATATACCATGGGGTTCAATTTTCCATACAGGGGGTTCAATTTAACATGGGGGTTCATTTACCATAGCGGTATTTTGACCCCGGGGTCAATTTACCATGGGGTTCAAAATACCATATGACACCGGCACCAATTTCGTCAACACTGCTGCACACAAAAACACAGATTTTGTTAACAATTTATATTTTCTTAAATTTCCAAAAGATTGGTGCATTGAATTTTTTTTTAATTTGACATAAGATGGTCAAAACAATGAGCTTTAAAAATAAAATAAAAATATGGGTCACCAGACTATTTTTACCTAAAACATTTTTGTTACCCCTGCCAACACAGTAATCAACAGCAATTCTGTGTATATCTTTCAAAAGAGGGACGAAAGATACCAGAGGGATAGTCAAACTCATAGATCGAAAACAAACCGACAACGCCATGGCCAAAAATAAAAGACAAACAGACAAATAATAGTACAGATGACACAACATAGAAAACTAAAGACTAAGCAACACGAACCCCACCAAAAACTTGGGGTGATCTCAGGTGCTCCGGAAGGGTAAGCAGATCCTGCTCCACATGTGGCACCCGTCGTGTTGCTTATGTTATTACAAATCCGGTAAATAGTCCAATTCGGTAAGTCACATTCGTGAAAAGGAAGGGTATTGTAGTTACGACATAAGGAACATATCCGATATCATCTGTGAAACGGTTATTCCATAACGGTCAACCAACTCGTGATGGCGTCCGTAAAATTTACGAAGGATGATTTCAACTTCACCATTTGGAACTCAAAATTTGTGAGTACAAAGTGTGGCACATGTTGTCATATCTTTTGTTAAACCTACACACATCAATATAGTTTCACATGAGAATCAAATGAAAGCTATTTTTGTTTCTATGAACAATGGTTACTTGGGCAACAGGGCAAGAAGTGGGAAAATTCAGATTTTACATTGTTCTCAAGTGCAAGAATTACTACTTACAGACAAAAGAGATCAAATACCATGATTACAGAGCTTCACCACATGGCTTCTATGTAAATGTAAACAAATATCATGATTATATAGCTTTCAAAAGCACTACTATGGTAAAACATTAGCAAACAGAGATTACTCAGCAGTAAGCAAAAATCACTATTTTTTTTTTCTTTTCAATTATTGATTTATAGGTACCAGTCATGATAGTAAATGGATTAAAAAATTCAAGACTTTTTCACCCTGTCATAAATTAACAATTTAAGTTTGATGAAGCATATATATAAGTTGCCATGGTAACATTTATACCAAAACTGACCTAAAACAGGAATATATATAAAAGTTGAATTTTCCCCTATGGGCCTCTCTACTGTGGGCACCGGCGGATACAGATGATTACCCGTACCAAGTATAAATTTCCATCCCTCACTGCTAATTTTCAAAATAATGCCTACAAGTTTTCAAATAGAATAATAATAAAAATAGGACACAAACTATATGTCATCAAAACTCTGATTTGGGCGACATAACTAGTTATATATATATATATATATATACAAACATGAGTTCGTATCCCGGCTAGGAAGAACACAAAATTTACTAACGCAAATTTACAGATCTAACATTGTTGGGCTGTTGTTTAGACGAATTATATATACAGAATGTATTTTCAGCCTTGTATCACCATCACTGCTGGTGATCCGATGGATAAAATCTGTTGTAGAGTCGTCACTGGTTCAGACGTACTTGTATATATCACTGAAGAGACATTAATTGTCGAAATCCGGATATGGTGTACAAATTTTGCACCTCATATTTGTGGTATACCATCTTTTCCGGAAGTTTATTGTTTTCTGTTTAGTATTAAATTTATAATTAAGATCCATTTATTACATTGGTGATCCGTTTATTTGTCAATCGCCAATGACAGTCAGCAGGGTTTAAGAACATCAGTTGTTCGACCTGTTAGTCAAATGCGTTTTGTTAAAATATACTTTTCACTTTTTGGTCTTTTGGAAAATGTTGTTTGTGCTGTATTTAGACCCTCTAACAAGAAATTTGTTTTGCATGCACACGTATAAAATTGCGGTTTTATCCAACGCAATCATAGGTTTGAACGTTGTTTTCAATTTAGACTTATTTATATATTTATCCTGCAACCAGCCTTATATTGTACAAATAACAGGTACACAAATAAAGTTTTGCTTTATTTGTACTTGTACAAATAAAGTCTCCTGTTTCCCCACTTCCATGTTGAGCAAGCAGTCATGTGGATATTTCTTTTTACGTACCAGTTCATTTTGGGGCCCTCTTCGCGGTCCGCGTTTACACTTTGTCGATTTCTTTGAAAGTTAGAGACCATGATTTAGATTTTAATAACTAAAGCTTCAAGTGTTTGGAGTAAATTTCAGGATAAAAACAATATATGTACATTGTCGGAAAATATAAAATTTATTTGTACTCGCTGCGAAACAGGAGAAAAGCTCGGCAAGCCTCGCTTTTCGCCCTGTTTCTAAAGCTCATACAAATAAATTTTATATTTTCCGACAATGTACATATATTATATATATATGTAGTATATAAGCCAAACACAGCATTTTACTCTTATGTTCTGTTTTTAGCAATGACGGCCATGTTGGTGAGTGGGCGGGGTCATCAGACATATTTTCTAATTTTAACTAAATACCCTAATGATAATTGTGGCCAAATAGGATTCCATTTGGCCCAGTAGTTTTAGAGGAAAAGATTTTTGTTAATGTTAACGGGCAACCTATGACAAACGACTGACGCCAAGTAAGGATTCTTATTTTCTTTATTTTGTACATTAGAAAACAAATAGAGTCCATGCAACAAAACTAATGATCCATAAAGCAGTTGAATTTGCCAGCTTTCATAAATGTAAAAGCTACGTACCAAATATGAAATGTCATTGCTGAAAAAACTGTAAAAATGAATATATTTTGTTTTGTTTTGTATGTTATTTGCATTTATATATACATTTTACATTAATTGGATTAAATAAAGTATCCATACATTCTTTTACAAAAATAAGATCCCTTTCTATGTGATGTAATATTTTGCTCATTGTTGAAGGTGTATACATTTACAGTAACCTATAATTGCTGACACTATGACGATTTTCCGAAGGAAGACCGAGTTGTCTCTTTGCATGGCAATCTTACCACATCTTCTTATTTTCATATGAATACCAATTTGAAGGGTGTTATTATGTCTTACATGTACCTAAAGTTTTCAGGGCCATTCTTATATGTACACCATTCAGCATCTGTACATGAAGTGTGGTCTCCGAAAATGTGTAGAACTAGTCTCATGAAGACACGCTGTATGCTTTCTGTGGAAATCCTATTTCGACTCTTCAAAATTCAAGAATCTATCCTTAATTGAGCTACATTATATGGCCTTCCAAATACCGTTTCGATTCCTAACATCACTGAGAGACATTAATTGTCGAAATCCGGATATGGTGTACAAATTTTGCACCTCATGTTTGCGGTATACCATCTTTTCCGAAAGTTTATTGTTTTCTGTTTGGTATTAAATTAATAATAAAGATTCATTTTGATGCATCTTGTGATCCGTTTATTTGGCAATCGCCGATGGCAGTCAGTAGGGTTTAAGAACATCCATTGTTCGACCTGTTAGTCAAATGCGTTTTGTTTAAATATACCTTTTCACTTTTTGGTCTTTTGAAAATATTGTTTGTGCTGTATTTAGACCCTCTACCAGAAATTTGTTTTGCATGCACCCGTATAAAATTGCGGTTTTATCCAACGCAATCATAGGTTTGAACGTTGTTTTCAATTTAGACTTATTTATATATATATATGTAGTATATAAGCCAAACACAGCATTTTACTCTTATGTTCTGTTTTTAGCAATGACGGCCATGTTGGTGAGTGGGCGGGTCATCAGACATATTTTCTAATTTTAACTAAATACCCTAATGATAATTGTGGCCAAATAGGATTTCAGTTGGCCCAGTAGTTTTAGAGGAAAAGATTTTTGTTAATGTTAACGGGCAACCTATGACAAACGACTGACGCCAAGTGATGAGAAAAGGTTGACTTGACCCTTTGGGGAAAATTCTATAATTCTTTGTGATGACATATGTTTTAGTCATATTTATGATATTTTTGAATTACAGTTTGGAAGGTTAATGTTTCATCATTGAACTGTAAAGATGAAGAACAGGAATAAAAGCCCTGTTCATTGATAATGTTTTATTTTTCTATGTATTGTGTGCGATTTTGTCCCATGTACATTTACTCCATATCCTTTTATTTTCTATTCACAAGGGATGGTTAATTAGAACGCTCCCAAGTCCATATGTACGTTCACTCACAGTGTCAATAAGATTCAGAGGGCAATTACACATTTCGCAAAACAAATTTTGAGCCAGCTGAAACAGTTCAACTACACGCCTGCCCTCCTTCCAACTTTTATTGTGAGACGGGTCGGATGATAAACTGGCGTCTGCTCCTTAATCAATATCGGTATACAAAGAAACGGTGTCAAGTCATCGTCTGGTATGGCATACTGATGTTCTGAATAATCTGTTTTATGGTGTTTCTTTTTCAAAAATGAGGATCGAAAATAGTTAACTTTTTGGTAACTTTCCTTGGTTTCGAAACGAAACGTCATTGTGGAAGTTGTTTACCAGACGACAGACTGTTCCCGCTTCGTGGTTTTATAAGCGAAAAAAAAATGGCGCGTTCTTTAAGTAACCAGTAAAATAGAGTTACTTCCCTTAGTATCGGAAGTCACCTTAAGTCTTTATTAGTCTCAAATCACGTGACAATCACTGTTCTGTCTACTGCAGTGCTTAAAATGGCTTATTGGCAATCATACCACATCTTCTTTTTATAGCTATGAAAAAGAAATTTTGTTGATATAACTTTGTAGAACCATGATGCACTGAACCAAGTGTACATTTATTCGCAATCACTCTCTCTCTTCTCCACATAACAGAACTGCGTTGGCGCATGTTGAAATTTAAGAATTGTCACACTGTTGCTGATGGGACTGACCTGTTTTATATTTCTGTAGCCTTCCCAGAGCATTCACTATGTAGTAGACCTATAAAAAGAGGAATTCATATATTCAGCGTTAAAAGTAAAGAAACAAGAACATGTTTAGAACAATGTAAAATTATTCTTATTATAACATGTAATAAGCAGTAAAATAAGCTTTTTCTAGTATAATGCTGGGACTTATATTACTTTTTTTTTGTGATTGCTTTTCTTTATATTTTATGATAATAAATCATTCTTAGGTAAACAGAATCATTTTGATACTGTTCCATTGAATGTCATGTTTGTCATGGGATACAGAGCTGTCTATCTGATAATTGATAATTCTTTAAATCTATGAGAAAACTAGATGTATGACAACATGCCTATATATTGGCTGTCAATAAAAGAAATATAACATGACACACCAGTGCATAGGATTACATCATAAAATAAATCATACAGAGACTTTTAGACTACATTTCTTAAGCAAGATTTTGTCATTTATGTATAACTGTTTTGAACATATTAACATTTTTAAAATAATTGTTCTCATATTTAACAAATTCTATTGTGTGTGTTTTCTTGTATAATGTATGACTTATCCAACAGCCTGCAAAATACTTTAAATTAGTTTATTGTTTTATGTGGGTTATGAAAGCACTTACAGATGATCTAGGAAGTTTTTTCTATTGTCAAAAGTCTGAAATAGTCTCAAAGCACGTGACTATCACTGTTCTGTCTACTGCAGTGCTAAAATGGCTTAGCAATGAATGAATAAATTTTGTTCATATCACTTTGTAGATCCATGATGCACTGAACTAAGTGTACATTTATTCGCAATCACTCTCTCTCTTCTCCACATAACGTTACTGTGTAGGACGATGTTCAAATTTAAAATTGTCACACTGTTCCTGATGGGACAGACCTGATTTTATATTTCTGTAGCCTTTCCCAGAACATTCACTATGTGGTAGACCTATAAAAAGAGGAGTTCATATATTCAGAGTTAAAAAGTAAAGAAATAAGAAAATGTTCAGAACATATGAAATTAATCTTATTCTTATTATAATTATTATAACTAAGGTAATAAACAGTAAAATAAGTTTTTAAGCATAATGCTGGGACTTATATTACTTATTGTTTCTTAGTAATTGCTTCTTTTTATGTTTTATGATAATAAATCATTCTTAAGTGAACATAATCATTTCAATACTGTTCTATTGAATGTGATTGTTTGTCATGGGATACAGAGTTATCTGTCTTGATATTTGATAATTCTTTGAATCTATGAGAAAACTAGATGTTTGACAGCAGGCCTATACATTGACTGTCAATAAAAGAAATATACCATCACACACCTGTAGAACCCATAACAAGCATGTTGATCATATGGTAAAATCTGTTTAGGTTTAAACCACTTATTGGAAAGAAGATATGTCCATTGTTTAGTCAGATTGAACTCTGTAGTCATTTAGCATTAAAAATATAAGCAGCGCATATGGTTACATCACAACCAAAACACACATAAACCTTTTTGTACTAAATTTATTTAGCAAAATTTTTGTTATTTGCCGTCAAACTGCTTTGAACATATCAAATATTTTTAGTGCTCCTATTTTACTAATTCTGTTGTGCGAGTTTTTTGGTATAATGTGCAACTTACCCAACAATCCTGACTGTATTTTATCTGTAATAAATTATTAATTCACATTTCAATTTTAAGAAATAATTGTTTTTTGTATACATTGGCGTTACATTATTTGTTACGAATATCATATATTCTAGAAAGATATTTTCTATAAGTCCTTATCTGGCCCTTCCAAATCTGCAAATTTCAGAAGCGGTCTGAAGACACTGTGACTGAACTTCTTTTCGTACCCAATATTAATAAAATGGTGGTGATAATGACACATTCCAGATCAACACTAACAAAATTTATTTTCACTTCACGTTAATTGTTTAGTTAAATAATAAACACAAAACATTCGCTTGAATCATAATCGGAGTTCTTGTAGTTTATTTTTTCATCAGATTGTAAATTTCATGGAGTACATATTTCGTGTTAACCAACAAATATATTCATGTGCAAGGATTCAATGACACATATTTACAATTTAAGTGTGATAGAAGTTACGAGTGTGGAAAAATACATTCCTTATCTTCAATTTTTAAGAATTATATTAAGGATTAAACACCTTTTAAAAGAAATTTATTAGTGTATAAACTGTACACAGTCACTCACAAACATATTAAAGTCCTTCAGACTTTTATTTGTTTGTGAGTGAATTGGTCAAGTTTTATAATACACCAATAAATTCCTTTAAAAAGGCGTATAATCCTATATTATTCCAGACATATCATTGACAAATTCATCAAAAGTGACCTGGTTGCAAGGTACTTAATTAAGACATTTGAATGTCACAGCCATAATCTTAGGTCTAAAAGATATTTTTTGTAAAGAACTAGAAATTTATTTTAATTGAACTCTCTTATTTTTTATTAAGGTGCCTTGTCAAGATACTTTTTGACAAAGAGACAAGAGGAGACAGCCATAAAGAAAGACAGATTAGAAGGAGAGAAGAAAAGGAGAGCAGCATATGAAAGGAAAAAGGAGGTAATTAGAATAACATGATTGTAGTTCTGTCATTAGATTAATTTCCTTAGGATTAAATCTCATTACAGGAAGTTTTGGTGTGTAATAAAACATGACAAATCCATTCTATAGTCGTCAAGTGTAAATAGTGTCACAATGTTGTAAAACGTATGTTATAACAATTTTATTTTCAATTTAACAAATTTAAACCCTTAATTCTTGCTATTAAAATCAAAACACTTATACTCACTATTCAATACCTTTTTCACAATTTATAGAAATAATTAGATATAAAACATTGAACAATGAAAATAAACCATAAATGTTTTTTCTTTTCAGAAAGCAAAAAGGAGACTCAGTGCTCTAGAGAAAATGGAGCTCAGTGTTACCAAGAAGGCAAAGATCATGGAGGTTATGAAGCCTGCATATATGTCTTCAGATGAGGAGAATGGCCAGGATGGGTTCATAACTCATCAACCATCCTGGCAGTCCAGTAAATTTCAGGACTATAAGTCAAAATTGGACAATGCATATAAAAATGTTTGTTCAAAGGCCAGTTTAAGGCTTCTGCAGAAAAGGACAATTGGCAATCAAAGCCAAAGGATGTGCCTCAGTTGGCTGAACATTGCCAGTGGATTGTCAGAGATCTGGAGCCACAGAATATTGGGAATCAATAAAATTTGAAATCTAATTGTATTTTAAGTATCTTTTAGCATTTATACAGTTATAACGCACTAAGTAGTGTGTTTTGTATAAAGATTCCTAAACGTTCCTACTTTTTTTGTAAAAGTACTGCTTTTGGATTGACAAAATTGAAATAAAACTAAAAAACTAAAAACTGAAGTGCTTTAAGGAAAGGTTAGCAGTTCCTGATTAACAAGCCATGAGTCATGGAGGGTGTTTGTGCATAATATAACACAGTTATAGTAAACTGGTTTACCTCTTTGTCTAACAGTTATATCATTGAATCCATTAATCTGGTTTCGATTGGTAGTCTTTCAATTGAAGTCAATGTGAAAACATGATTCAGACCATTTTTAATTCTGTTTGTTATTTGTTTTTAAGACCATTTGACACACCATTCTATAGATACAATTATGGTTTATAAGGTTTTGTTTACTGTCACAAACTGCCTGACAATTGTGTGCAGAAGGTTATTTTTCACAAAACACAAGTAATTTGATTACTATATGAGAGACAAAACATTTGCTGGTAGTTCATCATTGGTAATATTTTTTTACCTCAAACAATAACTATGGTAACCAACCTAAAAGTTGTGACAAGAATGTGAAGATTTTTGGTTTCAATCATCTTTTGTGTGACAGGAATGTACGGACAGTTCATATTTTGGTCATCTTTTTTACCATGGAAAGGTATCTTTTGTTACCATTTGTGTAACAAGACTATACAGAAAGTTCATATTTTGGTCACCTTTTACCATGGAGAGGTATCTTTTGTTACCATTTGTGTGACAGGAATGTATAGAAAGTTCATATTTTGGTCACCTTTGTTACCATGGAAAGGTATCTTTGTTACCATTTGTGTGACAGGAATGTATAGAAAGTTCATATTTTGGTCACCTTTGTTACCATGGAAAGGTAAATTTTGTTACCATTTGTGTGACAGGAATGTATAGAAAGGTCATATTTTGGTCACCTTTTGTTACCATGGAAAGGTAAATTTTGTTACCATTTGTGTGACAGAAATGTATAGAAAGTTCATATTTTGGTCACCTTTTATCATGGAAAGGTATCTTTTGTTAACATTTTGTGACAAAATGTGTAAAAGTTCATATTTTATCATCTTTTGATCACCAACAGGTTATCTTTTATTACCTTTTGACAGTCAAAGATCTCATTTGCACATCTTTCATAATTACACAAAAGGTCACAAGTTGTTACCTTTTGTTGTAAACAAAAGGCAACATGTTGTTTACCTTTTGTGAAAACAAAAGTGGGCCATTTGTTTACCTTTTGTTGCATCAAAATGTGAATAAAGATAATCTTTTATATCTTTTGTATTTTTTAAAAGGTCTAGAAAAGATTAAAAAGGTATATAAAATGTGGTCTTTAGCAATCTTTTGGTGAAAACAAAAGATAAGTTTTCATGCAGTGTGAGTTATTACCGCTCATACATGTTATATGCATTAATATAACTATGCCTCTCCCCATATGTGCTGAGCAAATTGTACTCGAATTTGACAATAGAGCACTTCATTGACAAAACATATGACTGAACTATTCTTTTTAAATTATTGTCAGATTCAACAAGGAATAATGTTTCTAATACGTAGAATCATTCTAAATTGATATAAATTTAAATATAGATCATGAATCAAATTTATTTGATTTTAATTGCTTGTGAGAGAGCTGTCTACATCATTATATGAATGTTCTATTTCTTCAGACTTTGTATGACATTTGGTCTCTTGTGGAGAGTTGTCTCATTGGCAATCATACCACATCTTCCTATTTTTATAATTAATACACTTTTTAGCTTGGAGTCTCAGCAATATGTCATAAGTGAACAAATCTTGTACTTTTATGGGGCATTAGCTGTCAAAACAATGTTCACCGATTTGACTCAAATTTTCATATTTAATAAATAACATGCTAAACGGATATCCAAATTACAAAATGTCTGAAATTAACAATTTACGATACATGGGCTCGATAATATGTATCAGTATTTCGGTGTATTTTAGTACATCTAATTAACCTTGAGATGACCTCCGAAGACTGTCGACGGTCATGTAACCCGATATAAACCTAAATATATATATAAATAGATACATAGCGAACACATGCAATTGATTTTTCTAGGTCTGTTTGATTTCATATTATAGGTTAAAAAATATGTTATTCATCGTTTTACCTGTATAAGAATTTTTGTGGATCTAATCAGTCAACCAAATGATTTACCCTTGTTTCACTTTCAATGTTGGCATTCTTTTCCTTTTATTGGCGAACACACCTAATTTATGCGTTACTCATCTCTAGCAAAGGGATTAAATTGAAGGTCACATGGATACGGATTCAATGAGGTCGAATTATTCACTTGCAAGTGAATAATTCATCAGTGATGTTTCTAATAAATATAAGAAGATGTGATATGAGTGCCAATGAGACAACTCTCCATCCAAGACAAAATTTATAAAAGGAAACCATTATAGGTCAAAGCACGGTCTTCAACACGGAGCCTTGGCTCACACCAAACAGCAAGCTATAAAGGGTCCCAAAATTACTAGTGTAAAACCATTCAAACAGGAAAACCAACGGTCTAATCTATATAAAAAGCGAAACGAGAAACACTTATGAACCACATCAACAAACGACAACTACTGAACATCAGATTCCTGACTGAGGACAGGTGCAAACAATTTCAGCGGGTTTAAACGTTTTAATGGTACCAAACCTTCACCCTTATCTGAAATAATAGTGTAACATCACAACATAAGCTTGTTTTGACAAAATTGAACCAAACTTGCAGCTAAAAGCGAATTATTATTTCACTATTAAGGGTGTATTTTATATTTTGAGACTGTCTGATTTTCTCATTAGTAGTTTTTTAAAGAATTTTCTAAAAACTAAATTTTAGCCCAAAAGCTAAAATTTTATCAAGATTTAAAACTTACCAAGTTTTCTTTATTCTTCTATAGTTCTTCTTTTGAACATTGATGCAAAAGAACAAAAGCTCAGACAAAAATATCTCTGCACTTGTTTTAATATATCAAGGACAAGAGATAATCCCAAATGAGCAATCATTTTTATTCCGCTGTACAATCTTCATCAATCCTGAAATTAAAAAAGAATCAAAAGATAAAATTTTAGCTTGCATCAATTAGTAACTAAAATGAGAGCTAAAATTTTAGCTGGTTCATTTTCAGATCAAAT
>JAASAO010001234.1:0-38459 GCA_017311375.1 Mytilus coruscus
AAGGCAATAGGCATGAACATGTTCTTCATAAAATTAACTGACATATTTACTTGTACTATATTGTAGGCTGCAATATCATGGTACTTGAGATATGGGGGAAACATAATGGACCTTACATGCAAGCTCTACATTTTATGTACGCAGTTGGTGGAATAATATCACCGTTAGCTACAGCTCCATTTCTTAGCATTCGTGTACATGATGACAACCACACATCTAAATATACAAATATTAGCAACTTTCATAAACTCAGTGAAAACTCCAGTGAAACTTTTAGATTTGGAATAATTGAATCGCAAGAGACTCATGATTCGTCAGTACATTTTGCATTCGCAATAACTGCCGCTTTTGCTCTTAGCTGTAGTTTTTTATTTGTATATTTCCTTTGCCGTTCGACAAAACAAACCAACGAGAAGGACGACAATAGTCCACCTTGTGTTACCAAGGATTTGTCAAGATCAATCCGTTTAATGAGTTTATCACTAATGTGTGCAACCTTCTGGTTTTATTTGTTCCTTGAAAAAGCAATGGTTTTCTTTTTGCCAACTTTTACACTTGGACATATGCAATGGGCACAGTCACAAGGTTCCTATGCAGCTACGACATACTGGGCCGCCTTTGCAATAGGTAGGTTATCGGGAATCATCATAACCCACCGATTTAAGACGGATAAAATTCTTGCTACGTACATAACTGTTTTGACACTTTCTTCATTCGGACTTATGATCACCACTTTATATCAAAAAGACATCGGAGTTTGGATTTTCGTACCAATGTCTGGATTTTGCCAGTCAATTTTATTTCCTTTGTTATTATCCTGGATAGAGGAAGACTTCTTTAAAGTGACCGGAAAGATAGTTTCAGTGATTATGTTTCTGGGTTCAATTGGTACCATGGTAACACCAATCATACTCGGGTATTTGATTGACCTTTTCACACCTATGTGGTTTCCTTATGCAGAGGTTATAGCCAGTGTGTGCATGCTACTTCTTTACTTTGTTCTGTTGTTCATACGTAGTAAGATTGTAGTTGATCATCAAGAAATTCAAAAATGTTTTCCAATCTCAGAAACAAATAAAAAGTAATCAAGTTGATTCACTTGTACATCAATTCTAGTCATAAACGGTCATTTTGACTTCAAATCATCTGAAATGTCTGAACAATAGCTTATTTGGTCAGACAAATCACTTGGAGTCAAATAAGTGCTGTTCTTTAAATTCAGACAATTCAGTATTGTGTTGATGTGTATAGATTATTAACAATCATTGAACAGTCTGAATGGAGCCTGAACATATCTTAAATTATTGACTACATGTATGAACATGCAGTAATGCATTCACAGCAGTGTATAAGTCTGAAAATGAACCGAAAGACTAAAAATGACCTTACAATTTAGTGTTCAGTACTTTAAGAGCTGGTTGTTTAAAAATGAACGATTAAGATTCTGTTCCTTTGCTTTAGTTTTTTGTGTACATTTAGTGTGCATCATCAATTGATACACAATATCCTATAAACGGCCAAGATATAGATATAGATGACGCATATCATATATGAATTCAACATGCTACATTTTTTCAAAGACAGCATGCAATCTAACGATATACCCAAGTAGTCTTATCTTATTTTGTAATAACACATATGAGTTTTCTCATTGGCAATCATACCACATCTTCTTAATTTTATAAGAAAAATATCGTAATCCATGTATTTAGTGAACACAGATTGTAATGTTTCAGGTTTCAATGAATGCTATCATTTGGTAAAATCTTGACTAACATCTAGAAATTGGCTAATAGGGTTAGTTGGAAACAACACTTTACGACAACAAATTGATTTCAGCTTCCCAATTGTGACATTGCATTTCTATGTAGCAACATTCCAGCAGCACATGCATACGGAGTATATATCTCGCAATTGATAGGATATTCCAGGGCTTGCATTTTCTACCATGATTTTCGTGGTAGAGAGTTGCTTCCACAAAGAAGCTATTAAACAAGGAGTTCCAAGTCATGAAGTTGAAATTACTCCTTTGTAGATTTTATGGACACAATCGGAAATTACTTGACAGTTATTGAATATCTGATTCTCAGATGACAACGGAAATGTTCGAATGGTTGTAACTACAATCCAGTGCAATTTTTTTTCCGAATGTGACCTACCGAATTTAACTTATCATCGGAATGTACTTACATAAACAACACGAAGTTTGCAACATGACGAATCTGCTTATTATTCCAGAGCACCTGAGATTTCCCACTGTTTTTGCTGGTGTTCGTTTTACTCAGTCTGTAGTTTTCAATGTTGTGTATTATGTACTTTTGTTTATCTGTTGATCTTTTTTTCCTTTTTAGACATAGCGTTGTCAAATTAGTTTGAATGTCCATTTGCTAAATTTCGTCTCTCTATTATTAAGACTGGAATTGCATTATCAAATATTATTTAAAAATTTTACTTGATTTTGATTTTCAAGTATATTTTCGATCATATGTAAAGATATTTCTAAGGTCAAAGGCTTTTCTGATGCTTAAAAATTGATACCGTCAATGATTTACTAATTTTTTCTTTATAGATATAAAGATTTTGTATGGAAATTTTGCTATAATTGTTGTAATTTTTATGAACGGGATAGTCGATCTTCCATTTTGATGTGATTTTGTTTATATATCCCGTTTAACTAGGTACGATTCGTGTAAATGTATTGATCCTTGGTATAGATGTATTCCTAAAAATTATTAATTTAACACTGACATTTACTGGAGTTAAAACGTTTGATATTTTACTGAAGTAAAATAGTTTGATATTGTCTTTATCTGTGCTTATGTTGATTGTGTTAAAATCCAAAATTAACTGGATATGTATTGTTGTTCAATTTGAAAACTTGGTCCTACAACCTTTCAATACTTACAAATCTAACCTTTGTATAAGGTCATGCTTCTCCACGACTTTTATTTCATCTGTACTCTGACACCCTTGAATGATAATAATTAATATTAAGTCTGAAAAAAATGTTTTATATTCATTAGGAGCTCTTTACTTTGAACTAGATCTCATTTACCGTGAGAACTCTTAAGTATTGCTAATTTGTGTTATTTTGCTCTTCGTTGTTTGTAAAGTGAAGATATGCTGCGTGACAACTGTACAGTCAAAACGTTTCCAACTGATTTGAATTTATTGTACATCACTGAATTTATTGCACATCAACTAAGGGTTGGAGGATGCACACAAACATGGTTCAACCCTGCCATTGTGCATCTGTCAAATAGGTAAGGTCATTTAATTTTGTAATCGCGACTAAAATGGGGTTGAAATCTGCAAAGTTGAATCCATAGGCATATTAACACGTCTATTAAAGGACAACAAACCTTTCTAGTGGTTGTCCACTGTCATATCTTTTTTTATGCGCATTTGAGAATTTTTGACAGATAGCATTTACAATAATTTCGTAAACAGATAACATAAATTTCCATAAAACCCCAAATATTGAACAGTGAAAAAGATCACATCAAGGACCATCAACTAATATCTGATCGTGACTTAATTGGGGATATTTTATTCGTTTTTTATACTTTATTCTTTGTGAAAGCAAAGAACAAGCGATATATATTAAGTGGTATGTCCGCCTTTTTATGAGCATGTTGCATAAAACATCTCTTTGAACTGCTTATAGATATAAAAACAAAAGATGTAACATTTGTACTTAACAGCATTACAACCATAGATAATCATAAATTGGTTATCGATATTTCGAGAAGAAAAAAATTACAAAGGATGAAAGTATATTTAAAAACTGTTCCACACTTTCTTATTTCTATATTTACATGAGCTGCTGGCAATATTCACTTTTGGTTACGCATTAGTTATCTCATACGATTATCTTAAGCACTAAGAGTACTTAATGATACTGGCTCAATAGTAGATTGTCATTTTCAATATCTAGTGAGTCCACACAAGAAAGATGAAGTTAAAATTAGTTCTTCATTGGTACGGTTACTTTACAAATTAAATAAACAACTACCTTATGACAGTAAAAAGATGACATAAGCTAGAATACTGCAGGTTTTTTAAACAAGGTGAGTCAAAAATCTTCCTGTCCCGTTGTTATCATTTAACAATTGGGGTTAATGTTCGATTGTATCTGTATATAAAAAATACCAACAAGCGTTTCTGCGTAATGTTAAAATGTGTGTTGTCCGGGTTGGTACATAATCAATAAAATATGTTTGTTGTTATGTAGGATTTATTGACTAAAGATTAATTTTACTATTTATTAGTTGAATACTAAGGTTGTATCTTTTCAGATCACGGGAAGATGATTATTATGCAAGGTAAGTAAACCAAATAAAACATTTGAACAGTTGTGAACAATTAATAAATGACAATGATGCATCAATGTATATTAAATAACATATTACGGAAACGGGAAAATGAGAGTGATGGCAATGGATTTCATCTTCATGAGATTCTAATTGAGAAGCAGAAAAAAAAAGCGACGCCTTTCATGAAAATATTTTTTTTTTTTTTTCATAAAATTTCAGAAAAATCTAAATGACTCGTAATTATACGAAATCTGTATTACATATTGTTTTCATTAAGAAATAATCGTTTTTTATGAAATGTGATATTCTATGAATTCCCTTTTTATACCTTAGGATGGTTTGTATGACATAAAAGGGAAGAATTTATTTCAATGATTGTTTTTATAAGAATAATACCTAATGTCAGGAATGAGCAGGTTTAATAAAATTGACATTATACATCGTATATATAAATGTCGATCAACTGATTGATAAAATAATTTTTAAATTCAGTAAACCATGAACTACGGCAAATATTTTGAAATAAGTGTATTGTATGATGACAAAGTTTCATTGATCAATTATATCGTCTGTTTTATTTCAAGTCTCAAAACATTGCCTAGTTAAATCTACCGTAATGAATATTGTTGTCAAAATATAAATAAAATAGAGAATGGAAATGAGGAATGTGTCAAAGAGATAACAACCCGACCAAAGAGTAAAAAAACAACCGAAGGCCACCAATGGGTCTTCAACACAGCGAAAAAATCCCGCACCCGGAGGCGGACTTCAGCTGGCCCCTAAACAAAAATGTGTACCTAGTTCAGTAAAAATGGACGTCATACTAAACTTCTAAACATATAAATGAACTAGAATTAAAAAAAAAAAAAAACATACAAGACTAACAAAGGCAAGATGCTCCTGACTTGGGACAGGCGCAAAAATGCGGCGGGGTTAAACATGTTTAGTGAGATCTCAACCCTTCCCCTATACCTCTAGCCAATGTAGATTAAACAAACACACAGCAATACGCACATTAAAACTCATTTTAAAAGAAGTCCGAGTCCGATGTAACAAAAGAAACTAAGCGAAATGATAATGATACATAAATTAACAAAGGAATACTAGCAGTTACTGACATGCCAGCTCCGGACCTCAATTAAACTGATTGAAAGATTATGTCTTCATCATATGAAAATCAAGCACAATCCCTCCCGTTAGGGGTTTAATATCATACCATCATAAAATATATGAGAAGAACATAACCCGTAGCATGCCAACAACTGGTTTTTAAATAAATGTGTTTATTTCCGATACAAAAACCCTATGAGTGAATCAATATTAATACCAAAATATGGCATCTTTAATGATCTGACAACAGTATCTTAACTATATCCCTTCTTAATAAGTATTTTTAAAGGTTTGATTAGGTTTTGAGGTGAATGCAACCATTTCTGCGCTTTGTAAAAAATATTACTATAAAAGATTGCATGTGAAATACCTGAACGTATAAGATGTCTGCATGTTGATTTATATTTACGAATGATGTCCTTGTACCGATGATAAAATTTAGTAAATGTTTTGACTAGTTTGTGATATCGAAAACCCTGGTGTAATAATTTTTCAGTAATACAGAGATTACTTTCGTTAAAATCAAATACGTTGTTACATACACGAGCGAATAGAACAAGTTGAGATATATAAACACCATAAAATGGTGACAAGGGAACGTCACCATCTAAAAATGAATAATTAACTCTAGGAAATGAAAAATCATCTCTTTTATCATAAATTTTGGTATAAAACTTCCCGTTAAAGATATAGATATCAAGATCCAGGAAAGGGCAGTGTTCATTGTTAGTATTAGCTTTTTTTAAAGTCAGTTCAGCAGGATAATTCTCTTTAGTGTACATACTGAAGTCGTCATTATTGAAAGACAATATATCATCCAAATATCTAAAAGTGTTATTAAATTTTTGTATCAGATGTTGTTTAAATCGGTCTTTACTGATTTTAGTCATAAATTGTAACTCATAACAATACAGAAACAGGTCCGCAATAAGTGGTGCACAGTTAGTCCCCATTGGAATTCTGATAACTTGACGATATACGGAATCTCCGTAGCGAACAAAAATTCAAGGGCAATTATAGTATCAAAGCAGGTCCAATTGACATAGTTCTTTTGTTTGTTGTTACTAAAAATGACCTAAAAGAGTTTGAAAATATATATTCGCATTCTGACTTTTTAAATGCCCATTTTATTAGGTGTGTGATTATTTTCTTAATAGGATTATGATGCAAAGTGGTATATAGGGTAGAAAAATCTTTCTTTTTTTTTTTTTTTTTTTTTTTAAAGTTTTACAGAATTTACTTATCGAATAATTTTTAGCGATACTTTATTTATACATCATTTGCAATATATGAATAAGCCAGAAAAAAGGTATATATACAATTTCCTCAAATAGTTAACGGGAATAGTATACGCGCGTTTTCTAAGTGCACGTACAGGTAAAGATGTAAAATCTGTAGTAAACTCGCGTTTACTACTGACTAAACGGACACAGAGTAAACGCGCGTTTACTCGAGTAGACATAAGAAATTTCAATTTTGACTGCGTTAACGCAATTGTAGAAAATTGGAGTTATCAAAAGAAATATGTGCACGCGGCGTTGACGTGCGTTTACTTTATGTTATGCTTGATCTGCACCCAACTGTATCTATTCATTAATTTTCATTCAATAATGCATGGGTTATCTTTATTATTTAGCTATACAGAGTTATTCATTTAAGCAATCATCACGCAGTTGGTATCAAATTGTATTTCTGACATAAATGCCTTCGAAAATACTATCAATTTGCTAATTCATTGATTTCCTAATTTTAAGACTATAAATATAATTTCAATACAATAAAATCCTGTATTACTTAACTTTGAAGGTAGCATTGTTCACAACCTTGCTGGTAAATAAAATGAAGCTCATTTGTCCATGAGACAAAAACCAAACGACATAAAAGACCAACATGTACTTTAGGACTATAAATGTCGATATTAGTATTGATTGACATGATAGTTCGGTTAACCACTGTGAGGTTGCTTTAGTAATTATATGTGCATGTATTTTCAGCTTTCATTATCCTATTTGTCTCATCGGTGTCGAACGGTAAGTGTTCAGTAAACAATTGGATAAATGCTATTTAATTCATTATCAGTTGGTAATATAATGTTCAAGATTTACCTCCCCTATAAACACATGATCTGTTCAATGTTTGATTCAAACATTAAATGCGAATAGATCGAGAAGATCGCAAAAACATGTCCACAAATCGAAACGACCTTTTCTTTAAATTGCGCAAAACGTAGTAAAAATCTTTTAACGGATAACCTACTTTGTATAAAAGTATGTATATTAAATCTTAAACCTGCCATGACACAACCTTAAAGTCATTATATTAAAAGAAAAAGCAATATTTATATGTTTAAAGGTCACGTGACAAGAGCAGACCGGTGTACTTGAAAACTTGATCTGCAAAATAGGTCTATTTTTGTGAAATTGTAACATAATAGGAGTTATGTGGAAATTCTGGAAATTGGTGACCTGAACAATTTGTAGATTGATTGTTCATGATTTTTCTGTTTTTTTATCAATATGCTGCTAAAACTAGCATCTTTTGTAAAGTTCAGTTTCACAAGCTTCTAATGTAATGTAATCGATATAAAATAAACATAGAACATTTTGTATTTGCACGTATATTTTTATTACATATTTTCCTTAAAATGCACAATTGTTGTTAAAAACAAATTTTAATCAGTTTCGTCACTGGCATTTCGCTACTATTGATAAGTTTTACTTTTTCATAAAAAAAAAATGACTTTTTCTAATTTCCTCAATTCACGTGTTTGCCTCTGTTATTCCTGTAATTCCGTTGCTATGTCTTTTGAATTCTAAATTGAAAGTTATTAACTATGACGCCATGTACATGATACTTATGTTTTTAGTTAGGAGCACACATTATAAAGCCTCTCCGTGAAGTGTAATACAATTTCAGTAAGGGGGTAGAAAAAAATATCTCCTTCGTATTTTCCAATCAATATCTGACATTTAAGAAAAGAAAAAGAAAAAAAAAGAAAGCTCTTACTGTCTCTAAACATACATTCTATTACTGATGAATATGCACATTGCATCCACATATTGTTTCAAAACTTTTGTTCATATTTTCAGGTGTATATTTTTTTTTCGTCGTTAATATACTTTAGTTCTTATTTAACGATTGAGATTAACTAGAATGGATTATATTTCCATCATTTTCATTTGCAAACACGCGGGTTCAAAATGTATTAGTTTTGATAGAAAGAAAACATATTTGATATATTTTGTGTAGATGAAAACCAAGTTTTTATTTCCATATAGGGCTAACATGTTTGAGCTGTGAGTCAGTGGCACATCCATTCCTTTGTGAACACACAATGCAATGTCTTGAAGGATCTGTGAGTATAGTTTGGTAAAGCGATTAAACCATTTATACTATACGGAACATTTCAACGCAAAATTGAGCCACATGCAATATTTTTAAGGTTATAGAGAACCTTCGTAAGATAATAATTAGATAAGTGATACTGCCATTTTCAATTCAGCATTATTGACTATAATATCATGCCTGTTCTCAATGTATTCATTAGTGATTCTAATATCAATCGCGGATGAGACGGACGCTTGTTTCATTAATCTCATTGAGCACAGTAACAAATTAGAGTTAAATTGTTATAAAAATACGAAACAATTAACGCTAAAAGTACAACTGATATAGACATTATAAAATTTAAGGACTATAATTTGGGAGACAGAGACAAAAATATGAAATCAATCCAACTGTTGTGTGAAATATATTACCTCGTTTAAACACATCGAACATATTCTTTTAAAATATATTTGACAACAATAAAGGATGAATTACATTAATATAAAAAAGGTATATCTTTGTTTATCCATGTTTTTTAACATAACATTTCAGATATGCTCTATAGAAAAGTTAGTGAATTCTGGAGATACAACTTATAAACTTGGATGCATGGACACAGCGGTAAGGGTTTGCGTATTTCATATGTATGACAGTGTATCCATCTATATCCAAGAATTTCAGAGAAGGTTTACTCAGGTTTTCAAAATGCTCACTTCCCGTTAGTCATGAGTGATTCTCTATTCCTATGTAAGGCGCTCACGTGTTTCTGTTGCCCCCACATGCATATTCATTACTATGGGCAGAGTTTAAAATCAACAAAAAATTATATTTCTGTGTCTAAACTGATGACAAACATGTTTTAGCGGAGATTTGGCCTGCTTATATTATTTTGTTATCATAATCATTAGATCTCAAACCGAACTTGTATATGACAATGTAAAAAGAATACTAAAAGGGTTGGTACGTGATGTTGTGACTGAATGCATATCCCCTGCTTGTTATAGACCTGATCCTGAAAAAAATGTGTACTATATGGTTTTTATTTGCTGTGAATGTACTGATTTTGTCTAATTAATGGATACCCCATATCCCTTGTTTTTCTATTAAAGCACATGTTTAAACATTGTGTAATCTTATAATTTATTATAATTGAGACTCTATTCATGTTTTGAATTAATATCTCTATCCATTTCACAGAAATGGACATTTGAATATTTGTGGAATATAATGTAGCTATCTGACTTTGCACCTAAGTTGGTACAAACCAAATACTTCTTTAATCACCTTTCTCTAAAATAGGTATCTTAAAATGTATAGTTCACTCTTTAAAATCAAAATGTATTGATGGACATTTTCAAAGCAGTGCACAATATGTAATGCTTTAAAAAATGAATGAGCCATTGTGAATGATGTATGCACATGAATCGGAATATTCTTAAGGATGTTTATGTTTTATAAATCGTAAAATAAAATAACCCGTACCCTGAATTAGGTATCAGCTTTATATATTTTTAATCAGCAGTTGACTTGTTTATATTGGTTTAAAGAATGCAAATATTGTTGAAGGTGTATATCAAACCTATTTTTGTCGATATTTAATGTATTATGTCTTCTTAGTGGGGCCTCGGTGGCCGAGTGGTCTAAGTAGCGAAAAGTGAAAAAACTACTACAAGTTAGCTTGTCAACACTGATTTTTTTAGTTCAAATCCCGCACGGGGCGAGTGCAATCGACTCAAATCTTAATTGACTAAGATTGTCAGTTTTTCTACCGTAGGTCGGTGGTTCTCTCCGTACACTCCGACCTCCTCCTACAAAAAAAAAAAATGACATCAACGAAATAGCATGATAGTGTTGAAAGCGGCGTTGAACACCAATCAATCAATCATTCAATCTTCTTAGCGAGGATTGACATTCATTATTTTATAGACAGTACCATCGCACTGTCTTATCTATTTTCATATATTAAACAGAAATGTCATACTAAAAGATCGTCATTAGGAACTGACTTTGAGACTTGCAGGGAATGTTGTGAAACAGATGCCTGTAACTTAAAAGGATGTGGAAAGGATAGTAGGTATCATAAGTTATTAGCCTGATATCTTAGAAGAGTTTTAAATGTAAAATGATTAATTATACTAGAATATGCATGTTTTTTCTTTCTTCTATAAAGTAAAAAAATGTTAAGACGTATTCCTAAAAAAAAAGTAAAAACACTATATTTAACAAAATACCAGTCACTATTCCGACCGCCGTTTTCCTCGTGACTTCATTACAAACCATTCATGTTAGTTAAAGGTAACAAGCCATATTCTATTCTCCTTGTTTAGACATATTGTCTCCCGCACTTCTTGATCTCGGTTAGCCAATTATACTTGTTTTCGTTGCTTAATCAATTTTGTCTATAATAAATAAAAAAACCCTATAAACATCTAAAACATACAGGTATGAGATTTAGATGGCTACAAAGCCAGGTTTACCCAACTATTATCTTCAGAAAAATGCCTATACAAAGTAAGGAATATAATAACTGCTTCCCATCCTTTCCGTTGGTAGATACAAGGTATAGTGAAGCGTTGGATTTTGTACGGTGTTATGGGCCTACTTTTTAAAATGTTTTGAGTTTCTTTTTTTTTTGTTTTTGGCTGATACATTTGTTGTACCTTTTCAATTTGGGACATTAAGGTAAGTTATGATGTTTTTCTCTTCTTTTGAAGGTTTGCTGTCAATATGTTTTTTTTTTTTTTTTTATATCTGTGTCTTTATATGTATTGTTTTAGTAGTAGATATAAAAAGGGGACCAATATGTTTTAATTGCGATGGTATTACAGATCCAACCAAGTGTCACCGTATTAAAGTTTGCGAAGCAGACGAGGTTTGTTTATATATATTCCAGTCTATCATCACAATACCATTTCATTCGTTCATTGAAGGAATTACAATATAAGTTCAATTCAAGACTGAATGCTTCTGATTGTAATTTAATGTTGGTGTAATAGCGTCGATCGAGTCACAATTTGTATAAAGCGTAAAAGCCAACAGAAACACATATTTTAAATAAATAGATTGCAACCAGTGTTTGCATTTACCGATCTTTTATCTTTTATTTCATACTCGATATTATGAATGGTAGCCTCCTACCTGAACAAAACATATATACATTTTAAATTATTTTAAGAGTTTTAGTACTTGCCAGACCAAATAGAGATAGGAAGATGTGGTATGAGTGCCAATGAGACAACTCTCCATCCAAGTTACAATTTATAAAAGTAAATCATTATAGGTCAAGGTACGGCCTTCAACACGGAGCATTGGCTCACACCGAACAGCAAGCTATAAAGGGCCCCAAAAAATTACTAGTGTAAAACCATTCAATTGGAAAAACCAACGGTCTAATCTATATAAAAACAAAGTTTGTTAGTACTTTTAGCATTATAATAGTTGTAATGTTACGTTTATATGTGTCCGATATGGAGACTGTCTATCTATGTTGTTTGTTGTCTCAAAACTAGAACAATTATTGAGCTTTGTTAATTTAGCATTAGTTTAATGAATTCAATTAGAAAAGCATTATTCCGTAAGTGTTAAAGTTGTATAATTCAACCTAATCTAGTGCTTTAGCTTTATCAAGATCATTTCGAATGCATTTGTAGCAGACGTAGCAAATATATATATATCAGGGTTGGAATCTGAAATATTGTAGAATACCTGCTTTACCGAAGTTGAGTTCGAAAGCAGTCAATTCAATATGAAAACTTCGATCAGTTTATCTTCCATGGTACATTTTACTGACATTACCATTCATAAAGTCATTTTATTTAATGGAACAACGATTTCATTCTTATAAGGGGTCATATAAGTGATCAGAAATCCTGAACCAAGCTAAAATTTGTTTTGTTTTTGTTAGATGTTAGATCAATAGGTGGATTGGTAAATCAAATAAACAGCAGTGAGATAAACAAAGAAAAATCAACGTTGAAGACAAACAGATGCAAATTCAATTGTATTACACTGGTATGAATGGAAATAATTAGGGTTCCATTGTTAGCACTCGTTATATACAAACCAAAACACCTTTATACATTGCAACATAATTTGGCTTATGACTTTCGATCTTTAAGACGTACACATGAATTTATTATAGTCTTCTACTTTTGATTTCATTCCAAATTCGATTTTGATTTGATGTTTGTCTTAACGCAAACAAATAATATCAAGTTTTGAATAACCTTTTTGTCTTTCGTACTTCTAGGTTTGTTTAGCACAAGAGACTTTTCGGTGGAACATAAAACTTTTCAAAATCTCTTGTGAAAATAAACACGTAAGTAAAAAAAAAAATGCTATTGCAATCATACATAACTTTTGATTTTGAAAAACTAATGTAACGGTTGATAATTTAGAATATTAAAGAATAGTCCATTTTCATGTTATGTTATGATCAGAATGACAGATACTTGGTTCGTATGTAAAAACGTAAGTATCATAGACTCTATACACATCTATACTACTAAAGGAAGATACCGATTTCATTGAGCCACAACTCCTCTGAAACCCTAAAAAAGTCGCAAATATTTGTGTTATGACGTATAAAGGTAGTGTTTTATACTTCCTAAATTTGTCTTTGAAACAATCTTTTTTCTACAGAAAACGCCAATTTTTGATGAAATATCCAAATTCGGAGACCGTTATTGATCCGTGTCTTATACGCTTTCGCGCATGCTCAGTCGACGTACTGCCCGATAACTCGGCCCACGACCAACTCGAACCGCGCAAACACTCTCGCTTATTATTACAACTTGCATCACTTTATCAAACTCGCACCACTCAAAAAAAAAAAGAAGAAATATAAGAAACTCGAAGAAAAGTGTTTAATCATTAGATTGTTTTTTTCTTTTCTTCGTAAATTCCTCCTTTCTCGGAGCACCCGTGTCACACAGAGACAGAACTCGCACCACTCAAAAAAAAAAAATACTACAAACTTGCACCTGTGAAGAAATGTTTTAAATCAACAGTGTTCTAGGTTGTCTTCTTCTTCTCTGAGTTATTTCTTCCGTTCTTGGAGCACCTGTGTAACACCGAGACAGAAGCTACTAATTGGACATTCAAACTCCTATAGGAGAAGCACTGACAAACTAATAAAATTATAAACATAAAGCATCAGTGTATAAAAAAAGTTTGACAAACTCGAACCCAAGCTGTGTTTCACCATAAACATTTCAAGTAGTCTTCATGCCATGCTCGCGCGGGTTTTTTCTGGTTGTTTAAATGTCTGTGTCTTTAAAATTTTGTTTAATGCATGTGTAACTTTCCTTAATACTTGTGTTTAGACATACTCTTGCTAGTTTCAGATCACGATTTCCTTGAAAGGTACTGTTTAGAAGGAAACTATTTAAATAATGAGTTCTAGAAGTGAAGTTGAAGTTGTCCCTTCAAAAGAAATTTTTTACCAGCGCTATCACGTATCATTTGGTTGAAATGAAATGTAAAATACAGTCAATACATGCTCCAGTTTTTGTAAACATTGTCCTGTCCTCTTTTATTCAATCATTGTATACAAATAAATATACTAGGGCAATTACTTATCTTTTGTATTTCCATCGACAGAAAGGTCATACGGTATGTAATAATATTAATTTCCTTCACATGTTTCAAAAGATTTACCTACACTTTACATTTTTCTTTTGATATAAACCTATAGATATGCCAAGCCTTGAGTGGGAGTTTTCCGGTTATTGGAAGACGCAGGCGTTCTATTATTTCAAAATTGAAAAGATCAGTGTTATGTTCGAAGTGCTGTTCGAACGATCTTTGCAATACTCATTGTGGAACCTTGTCTGAATCCTCTTCAACGACACCACCAATAACGACTGAACTGACAACTTCAACTGTGTCTGTAAAAACAACTGTTCCAACGACAACAAGTACATCATTACCTCTTGGTATTCTAATTATCATTGTATTTTACTAGTTGATGTTGATTTGTACTGCACATGTGCTTTAATATGTTCATTCTAAATGCAATGACGTTTGAACGTTGACTCTATACAATCATTGACTGTATGAAGTCTTGTTTGTGACGTCGACAATGTATTTCCGTAATGCTATATCTGTGACGTCGTAAAACATTGCATGTTCGCTTATTTATATCCTCGTCCGCTTTAAATTCAAAATATTATTGCTGACCAAAAATACCTCTGGGTACTTTAAACTCCTTTGCGCTTTATGAGTTTATTTGTGTGTGTGTGTGTACTGCAACTGTGTTTATGCGCAATCGAAATAAAGTTAACGTTAAATGTTGATCCTGTCTAGTGACTGACCGTGTGAAGTTTTTATTTTTTTATATTGAACATGTTTTTCAGTCTTCGAAATCAAAAGTATACAACAAATATTTCTTCATTTTTTAAAAACTTTATTTGTTAATGTCTAAAAACATCAATTCGCTTTGTTCGTCTAGAAACAGATAGAAATACTCGATCTGCAAAGACTCGCATTCTGTCTGTTTCAAAGACTTGTAAAAAATACATTCTTTGTTTTGTTTCAAAGAACTTTAGTTATTCTATTAATTCGATTAAATTACATTTTAAAAAAATCCGACCAACAACAACCTAAGCATTTGTTCTGCAGTGTACGTTTTGATGTTTATACAGAAGCTGGTTGCCTTAAAACTACATTTGTGTAAATCACTGTCCTTGATCGATACAAAAATAAATAACTTGATACATGTATCAATTTCAGACATGCATGTATCACTGTATATATCATCAAATTATGGAGGTACCGTATAGGCACAATATTAATTTTTGTAAAAAAAAGTTCGTGCTAGCAATGTCAATCGATAATATTTTTTTCTTTCCAAAAAGAGAGTATATATCATGAATTGTTTTTAATTCTTTCAATTGAAAGTTTTTTTTCAAATATATAGTCAAAGTAGAATATTATACATATGAATGCTAATGTTTGCCAACAGATTAAATGTTATGAAAACAGTAGTAAAGTGATAGACAGTGTAATATTTTCAAGCTATGAAAAATACCACCAGTAAGCATCTCAAAGACATATATGTGTTCGCCTTACATGTTAAACTTACAAACAATAACAGGTTTTTCGTTAACTTGGTTTGTTATATATATATATTTAAATAGAAAAGGTCAATATTTGCCTTCGAATTTTGAATTTATTGTCATCTCTGCTCTTCAACATCGTACTTTATATGGCCGTTTAATTTTTAGATTCGAGCATCACTGGTGAGTCTTTGTAGACGAAACGATTGTCTGGCGTACAAAATTTAAAGTCTGTATCTTTGCTAATTTTTTTTTTTCAAACTCTAATAAATATTCATGTAAAATCTGACTTAATGTTTGATCAGTCATTAACCGAATTCACATGAGTATTCTATAAAACAAGAAAAATCAACCGTTTATTTCATTGTTTTAAATAATATTTATCGTCTGATATTCTCTGCAGTAACTGTATTGTATTTTGTTTCCTTCCAGCCACGGGATACTACGAATACTACGTCATGTTCACCGAACCAGCACATCCATTATCGTTTACTCCACTGCTTTACATGTTATCTGAACAGAACGGAACAGTGATGATCCTCTCATTAAGTGAAAATAAAAGTGAATCAATTCAGTTGTCATCCGGGGAAAACAAGTTTGATCTAGCAAACTCTGTATTTTTGAAAGACGGTATTGAGCAAAAAGTAGTTTACGTTAATGCATCCGTTCCAATTATTTTATATGCTTTTAGTCTTTATTCATACGCAAGTGACGGATATCTAGCTATTCCTAGGAAGTTTTTATCAAACAATTACATTGTACCTAGTTTTAGCGTATATAAACATAAATCGGTTTCAAAAAGTGTGATTGGAATAGTGTCAACAGCAAACGTTACAACGCATGTTCAAATAAAACTGAACCTTCGTAATGACACAAAATTAAGTTTCAATTCAGTAGAATACAATAATAGTGATATATTATCTGTTAATCTGACAAAATTGGAAACTTTGCAGATTTCGCACGATTTTGACCTTTCCGGTTCAATTATTACATCTTCACACCCAATAGGTGTTGTTTCAGGCAATATATGTAATTCAATTACTCATTATTTCTGTAATCTTTTTACTGAAATGATTCTACCGACAAAACAACTAGACAATACCTTCATTGTCCCTACAATCGAAGGACGACACAGCAGAGTCGTTCGAGTGTACGCTCCTGACCCTACACAATTACAAGTATTCACTTCGAACAAAGAATTTCACGTGATGATCAAGAAAGAAGATTTTTACGAGTTCGAAGATTCTGAGATGTCTATCATACGATCAGAAAATAATGTTTTAGTTATGGTTTATCCGAAAGAAGAAGGAGACTATGATTCTTACATGATGACTGTACATGGGACTAATCAATACAAAACGTCATATAATATAATTGTCCCTGGAAGTTTCACTAGTTATATTAGCATGACATTTACATCCGGCAGTGCAGACGGTTTTCAGATCGACCAGAAAAAGGAAAATGCAAATTCGCATTTCAACAAAATAATTTCAGGAACTACATACACAACTGTAAGCTATGATATAACTCCCGGCGCTCATACAATTACACAAGAATCCAACTTACGCTTTGGATTATGGATATATGGTGATCGGCATACCGACGGCTATGGTTTTCCAGGAGGAATTGCGTACACCACCTAATCATTTACCAACAGGTCATCTCAACTTCTAAACGATATACGATAATTTTTGCAGGCACTTTTTATTTTAGTTATTGTTGAGTTTCGCTGTTTTAATTGCATTTCGTTTGCTATTGTCACACAAAACAATGTTTTCTTTTACAACTAACCAATCTATAAGTATTTTGAAAGCAATCTTATAAACGAGTAAATCTGTAGCTAGAAATTAGAAAGTTTTGAGCTTTTGTTGGTTTATTTGAGTTTTTTGTTTTCATTTATTTATGTATTTTTCTTGATTAAGAGTGCGTGTAATTTAATATATTTTAGAGCTATTCAGGAAGGTTAAGGGCGGGAAATTGTTCATAGATAGTTAGAGAAATGTCGTATAAAAAGGACAAAAAACGTAGATACATACATGTTTCAATTAAAAGACCACTTTTGTCAAATTTTGAACAAGAACATACAATTTGACAGTGAAGGGGCTCGGTAAAACTTTATCAGTATACACATTACAATTAAAAGTCGTTCTTATCAACATCTGAACGTGCTGAACATTGAACGGTATATCTATACGTGGTAAACAAAGAAATTACACCGCAAATTGTTTTCGAAAATCATTTCAGTTCTTTCTTTAAATTAAATAAAAACATATATCACGAATTATATTTGATAATTAATGCATGAATTTTTTTGTTTGTTTTGGAAAGAAAATACATATTTCCATTTCATGATCATCGAATGTAATCTGACCCTTCTACGTATGACAGGGTGGTGTCTATTACATTTTTTATTTGTCCAGAATAATATTTATTCTACATGTACCATGTAGAATAAAGATTATCCTGGACAAATACAAATTGTACATGTAGAATAAATATTATTCTCGACAAATAAAAAATGTAATAATCACCACTCTGTCATACGTAGTAGGGTAAGATTACATTTGATGATCATTAAATGGAAATATGTATTTTTTTTCAAAACAAAAAATTTGATTGATAACCGCTGATTTAAAATAAACTGGCGAAGACTTAGTCCTTAATTTTAAAAATATGAATAGAAGGATATTAGGATATACGTTGATGAGGCTATAATCAAAACACAAGAAATAACCAAATGCCTCTCTTAAAGCACAAAGCAATATATATATGCCGGTATTTTTAAATGGCCTTATGAATAGCCAAAACACAGGCCATATTCAGTGCAGCTAAAATTCACGTTTTCAACATGTTTTATGCACGATTTTTTTTTTCAATTTTATAAAACAAAAAAATAACTCAAAAATTATCTAAGATAAAAATGAATTTCAGCAATAAAGACTGGTTTCATGCTGATTCCAATGTTTAAAATCTAAAATAAAAAAATAATGACTGATGAAACTACCAATATGTATATCGTGTATATGGCATGTGAGAGTTGTTGCAATGTTTTAAGCATGCGGAGAGCGCGACACCCTTCCTGAACAAAGTATTAGATGTAACAATCTTATTTTAGGAGACGTCTGTCTATTTATACACTTCACAACAATCAAACAGATTCTATACTTAAGCAATGATATTATTACCGGAAAGAAAATTCTCTCCAAAAGAAGTACTGATGCCACCATGATTTGGTTGGCTGTTGTTGAATATCTATGTCGTAGAAATTATCCTCTCGGATCGGTTTGTTATATTAAGATAAAACGAACGGACCAACCCTTTTGAAATATCCCTAACTTTATAGCAACTTTATAGCAAATGCGACCATAAAGTAAGGCGTAGAGATAAAAAGTATGAGGATCTGGATCGGGGGTTCTCTAGTTTTGTTCTATTTTTTGGCTTTTGATCTGCAGTTTTTGTCTATTATTCTCCATTCTGTAAACCCCACCCAGACCCTCTTGTATGTTTAATCATAGGGATTAATTAATTGAATTACATCACTAGTGATTTCTGTTTTTTCTTGTTTAAAATTGTTAAAAGGGGTTTTCTACAATTGTTGTTAAATCTTAGTATTAGTTAGACAATATTTGTCATGTTTCATGGATATTTAAAGCCGAGGGTTTTAAATGTTCATTTACATGACCAAGTATTGTCGGGCCAATTTAGAACATATTCACACCTTCGAGTGACATTACAAAATTATCCTTTCCAATTGTAATGATTAAACCTTAACATGAGTTCACTTTAAGTGTTAACATGGTTAAGAAAAGGGATGTTAATCATTTTTATTGGTAATTTCAACAGACAGAACGAAACAGCAAGGAGACAGTTTTGATAGGACAAAATGGAAAAATTGTTCAAATATCAATTTTTTCTGCTTCAGGAAAAATTAATTCACATATATATATATATATATATATAGAAGTCTATAAAAGGACCAACCAGCAAATTTACTATGTACCGGATCGTCTAGAATAGACGATACTGTGCAGATAAGGAAAAATTATATAAGTCTAAAATTTGCACAACGATACTAATATAAGATGGTATTATACGAAGATGTTGTTATTAAATCGTGTTGACAAATATTTCGGCTTAACAAATAGCCTTCTTCGGTGTCAATGAGTTTAACAATACTGATTGTAGGTTAAAATAGATCAATAATACAGGTAAGTTTTAATCTATTGATTTTAATCCATAATCTCGAACATCATAATATAAACAAAACTCGATACTCTAATATACGTGACTGTGTATATTTACATTCCAAAATGAGTGAAAACAAAACTTAGTATTTCTTATTGATGCCGTTTGGATGATGTACATTTAGTTCCTTTATCCAAAAGCTTTCCCGAACCTGTCGCTGGGCATCACTCCAGTGAATGTTCTGTTCAATCACTAGGACTTTCATGCGATTAAAGTCATCAAGTTTGTGACCTGATTGTCTGAAATGCTGAGAAACTGGGAGAAGTGGCTTCTTAGAGATATCACTCCTATGGCCATTGAGGCGTTTGTGGAAAGGCTGCTTTGACTCACCAACATATTGGAGGCCACAAACCGAACATTCCAGTATGTAAATAACGTTCATACTTTTGCAAGTAACATTGCAAAATATCTTATAGTTATTTTCGGTTGCCTTACTGTGAAATGTTGATGAATGCTGCATCTGTAGGCAGCATTTGCAGCGTTTTCCTCACACGAACGACATTCTCCAGAAGAACTTCTATTATCAGACACTTCAGCCCGCACTAGCAGGTTCCGCAGACTGTTGGGTTGCCTAAAAGCTATCATGGGAGGCTCAGGAAAATCTTGGATAGTTTGGAATTCTTTTCAACTGTTTTCCAATGCTCACGAATGATACTAAAGCTGTTTTGAGGGATGAAGACGAAAACAACTACAAATTTATAAAAAGAGTTCTTGGATCCCTAAACCGAGCAAAATGCAACCTTGGAATCATTTATTGACAACTTTAAGTCGGACATTATTAGAAATACCAGAAATAACAATAAACCTTTTGACAATCTTACCAATGAAGAACGGACTGCACTGCAAAACTTACGATCCAACAACAATATCGTCATTAAACCTGCAGACAAAGGCAGTGCAGTGGTTGTCATGGATAAATCTGCCTATATTCAAGAGGCTGAACGACAACTTGGCGATGCAAGGTTCTACCAAAACTAGACTCTGATCCTACAACATCTTTTAGCAGAGAAATAACTGATAGCTTGGTAGAAATGCACAACGATGGTTTCATCGATGACAAAACTCTTGAATATTTGAAACCAGAAAATCCAAAACCGGGCAGATTTTATCTTTTACCTAAAATTCACAAGGCCAATAACCCCGGAAGACCTATAGTTTCAGCGAACGGTCATCCGACGGAAAAATATCGGAATTCGTTGACTTCCATCTTCGTCAACATGTTGAAGACTTACCATCTCACATTAAAGATACAACCGATTATCTTAGAAAATGCAGGCCTTAAATCCACTTCCTCCGACACGACACTTGTTTCTATGGATGTCACCTCCTCTACACAAATATTCCACATGCAGATGGCATTGATGCATGTAAAGAAGTTTGGAATTCCAGACCAGTGAAACATCCACCTACTGAATGCCTGGTCAAAATGCTCACGCTGGTACTAAAGAAAACAACTTCACTTTTGATGGAGATCATTATTTGCAAGTTAATGGAACTGCTATGGGCACCAAAATGGCTCCATCATATGCCAACATATTCATGGGCAAATTAGAAAAACAACTTATTGAATCGTCCATCGAAAACCGCTTTCCTGGTTTAGATTTATAGATGATGTGGATATGAAATGGAATAAAAGTGACGAGGATTTAGATACTTTCATCACTCATGCCAACAACATACATCCAAGTATCAAATTTACTCATGAGAAATCTAAATCCAAAATCGCCTTCCTCGATACTTCCAGCTCGCTCACAGATGGCATCATATCCACAGATCTATATTCTAAACCTACTGACACTCATCAATATCTGTCCCTAAAAGTTGCCATCCTCCTCATCTGACTAAGAGCATCCCGTACAGTCAGGCACTAAGAGTCAAGCGAATATGTTCCAACACAGAAACAACCAAAAACAATTACGTCAACTTGAAACCCGCTTGAAGAGAAGGGGATACAAACACAGAAATATCAAAAAAAGTTTTCAGAAAGCGGAATCAATTCCTAGGAGTAAACTTTTAGAATACAAAGATAAAAAGAAAAATAAAAGGACTCCATGTGTCATCACTTACCACCCATCCCTCAAAAACAGCTTTAGTATCATTCGTGAGCATTGGAAAACAGTTGAAAAGAATTCCAAACTATCCAAGATTTTTCCTGAGCCTCCCATGATAGCTTTTAGGCAACCCAACAGTCTGCGGAACCTGCTAGTGCGGGCTGAAGTGTCTGATAATAGAAGTTCTTCTGGAGAATGTCGTTCGTGTGAGGAAAAACGCTGCAAATGCTGCCTACAGATGCAGCATTCATCAACATTTCACAGTAAGGCAACCGAAAATAACTATAAGATATTTTGCAATGTTACTTGCAAAAGTATGAACGTTATTTACATACTGGAATGTTCGGTTTGTGGCCTCCAATATGTTGGTGAGTCAAAGCAGCCTTTCCACAAACGCCTCAATGGCCATAGGAGTGATATCTCTAAGAAGCCACTTCTCCCAGTTTCTCAGCATTTCAGACAATCAGGTCACAAACTTGATGACTTTAATCGCATGAAAGTCCTAGTGATTGAACAGAACATTCACTGGAGTGATGCCCAGCGACAGGTTCGGGAAAGCTTTTGGATAAAGGAACTAAATGTACATCATCCAAACGGCATCAATAAGAAATACTAAGTTTTGTTTTCACTCATTTTGGAATGTAAATATACACAGTCACGTATATTAGAGTATCGAGTTTTGTTTATATTATGATGTTCGAGATTATGGATTAAAATCAATAGATTAAAACTTACCTGTATTATTGATCTATTTTTAACCTACAATCAGTATTGTTAAACTCATTGACACCGAAGAAGGCTATTTGTTAAGCCGAAATATTTGTCAACACGATTTAATAACAACATCTTCGTATAATACCATCTTATATTAGTATCGTTGTGCAAATTTTAGACTTATATATATATATATATATATATTCATTTGAAGAGGCTTAGCACACAATATTATATAAATGAGTTTTCGAAAATTGTATATTTTCTAAAACATGTAATGATTAAACTTAATCTACAGATATTAAAATTTGGATCATTCTAATATCAGATTCTTACTTTTGATTAATGAAATTATACTTTGTTTTTTCATTTCTTTTGCTTCATATGTCAACAGAACAGTTATTGTTTTTTTTAAAAAAACATTGCCTCTTAGATCAAAAAGTTTAAATGTTATGTCACCTACGGCTTTCCCTACCTTTCAGCTCTTTTTTTGTTTGATTAATTTATGTACCATTATATAATGTTTACAATATTCAAAAATCTACTCAAAATGTTTTCTTTATAACTCTATTATCTTGTTTTCATTTATGACAAACAACAGTGCTTATAATTTTTTTTTCTTTTGCTCTTTTCCTATGAAATTGCCTCAGGGAATTGTACACTTCGTTAGTGCATTTATAAAGAGTTCACTTTTACAATTAATCTACAATGAAAAGTCATTCATGTATAGCACTTGTTAGAACATACTCACCCCTTCTCGTCCAATGAAAAGTCAGTTTTTCCCTTTCTAATTTTCATAGTACATGGTTTTCCATGCACTATAAAATGCTTTACATGAATGACTTGTCATTGTAGACTAATTATGAAAGTAAACTCCTTATAACTACACTTACGAAGTGTACAATCCCCTGGGGCATTTTCCTTTGGTAAATAGCCTACTGATTAAAGATGAGAGAAAAGAATTATAAAAAACATTTTGAATTTGCAAATATTTATAATGGTACATATATATAATAAACAAAAAATGAAATGGGGGCAAATATGTAGAGAAAAAAAATCTTTTATTAAATTTTTATACCAGACATTCTAGTCATTTTATTATTTTTTTTCTTTCAAGAAAACAATGTCAGACTGCTGATATATTAAGCAAAAGATTTTTCGACAAAAAAAAAAAAAAAAAAAAAACACAATACATGTACACTCATCAATAAAAAGTAAGCAACTGATGTTGAATGATCGTAATTCAAATATTTATATAGTGAATTTTATTATTATCCAAAAATATACAAATTTCAAAAAGAGGATTTAAATAAAATTGTGTGCTTTTTAAAATCAAGAAATTTAAAGTATATAAGTATTAAATTTTACCGGAAGCAGAAGGAAAACTCAAATGTTTGAACAATTTATTTTGTCCTCACAAACTACGTAAGTGCTATTTCATTCCGTCCATTGAAATGTTCATTACCTATGTTATACATTCACTTCATTATAAACAGTGAATTTTTTTTTCAGGTTTGAATATTACAATTGGAAAGGATAATTTTGTAAGGTCACTCGAAAGTCTGAATATGTTTTAAATTGGTCAGACAATACTTGGTCATGTTTTATGAAGATTTAAAGCCCTACGCAAAAAAACATGAACAAGTATTATCTAACTTATAAATAGTCCATGGATAGCCATGTACTATGTACTAAGAAAAATAGAAGAGAAAATACTGATTTTTCATTGGACGAAAAGGAGTAAGGATGTGTTAAAGAAGGTTTTTCTGTGAATTGTTGGTTTGAAAAACAATCAACATTAAAACACCGGATTAAAATAAAGATTTAATGTCTACTATAAAAAAAAAAATGTTATAATCAATGAAATAAGTATCGACCTCTTCTATAAATTAATGAGTAGTATTTTCTCGAGCTAATCAATCAAAACAGTACATATAGATAAAATTACGTTGCATATAAGACATGTTACGTTTTTTTCAGATTTTGACGCAAATAGATATTTGACTAATAGTCAGACAGAAATTTAAATCTTAAAACCACTAAACGTAGACCATCTGTCATCAAAGAGATGCCCGCCATCGAAATATTTGTATACTTTAATAAGGACCATATGATTCTTCTTCATCTACAGTACCACACTCTGTCTTGCTGAAATCTGGTCGGTGACACCTCTAGCACACGCATGGTTTCTTGCAACAAGTTTTCCGTTCATTTCCAGATCCGTAGGAAAAGTTTCTGATTGAGTGTTAATGATGTCCAAGTGAAGAAATATAACCCGTCAGCTGGTGCTGTGAATTATCTAGTTTTGACATCATATCCGTTTCCGGTGTTGGTTATTACTTCGTCGTAAATGACGACCGTATCGGCTTTATGTTTAGTAGCGCTTTAGAATTAGTTACCAAAAGTCCAATCTTACAATAATTTGTATCTGTAAGATATAAAACGAATGTTTTGGTAGTTGAATTTCTTTAAGAAGAATGCAAATAAGCAGAGAAAATTATAATTTTGGTACATATGTTCTCACGAAAAATTAAATTGACATTTGCACAAATACGTTGCGAAACAACCCTCAACAGGTCTGACAGGTCGTCAGTAGCAAGAAAATAAAGCACAAATACAAATGAGTCGGTCCCTGAAATGCTTAACATGAAAAAAGGTAATCATCCTTTCTATTATGGTATCTTTATTTACAAAAGAGCATAAGATCATAAAGAGATAAATGTATTCTTAATTACAAAATATGACAGAAAGCTTTAATTTTGCACGGACCATGATAAATATAGGGAAACAGTGTTCCCGGTAGACGAGTATAAAGGCCTAAATGAACTTAAATTGATAACGACGTTGTAAAATTCTTACCAGAACATGCGCAACTGATTGATGCCACGTCATGAAATTAGTAATTTAAAAAAATTCGACTGACTTTTGAAAGAGTAAAGATATACAAAAAGATGATCTTTTTGATATTTTTGATTTTTTTACAAATGATTTTAAAAGCCATTAAAATTGAGCCTTTTAGATACATTTATTTTAAAAAAATTTTCATGGAGTGAGAGAGAATCCCGGCAAATATGTTGGGAAAACATCTGCTCTTAGGTCAACATGACTAAAATCATAATCAGGACCGAAGCTTCAGTATACTATATATATGTTACAGACATTTTCTAAATTTAGGCATTTTGTAAAATGACTGAAGTTTCAGGCAATTTATAAATTGCCTAACCTTGACAGGCATTATATAAAATGACTAAAAATACCTAGTCATTTTGTAAAATGACTGAAATCTCGAAACAAAATTCAACAAATGCCTGTTGAGTTTTAGACAATTTGTAGAAAAAGGATATCTTTGAGATGCATATGACAAAACATGGACAAAAACACAACATCTTGCAAAGAAAATAACTAATGGTTCGGTAGAATTAATTTATTCTTCAAAAACCAGCTGGGAAAGTTTGTATATCATATGATATGTTCTTTTTAGTGAAACTACGTTAAGTATGTACTCACTCTGTATTTCAGATAGTAAATTTGTGATTATTTTGTCAAAATGGCAGAAGGACACATTGTTTTTTCAATAGAACAAAATTTACAAACGAATTTTTTAGAAAATCCAGATTCACAACAGTGAAGTGAAACATATGAAACAGAGAAAAATAAGTTTGTTTTTAATTGACTGATTGCTGTTGGTTACAAGAGCGCAATTATTTGTTTACATTTTACCGGCAAGTTTTTTACCCCAACATCGTACTCAGAATAGAATCCTGTACGGCTTCTGATTGGATGATACAAGATTGGAATTACTTTTAATCGAAAGCTTATCCAACTAGGTCTAAAGTATGCAGAAAATCATATTCACATTTTACAAAGTATAGAAAATATCTTCCATTTCTGCACGTCGGAGCCATAAAAAATATACCTTTTTCCTTAAGCGAAAAAAATAGACGATCTTTTTCAACTGCATTTTAAGTCAATTTTTGCCGCATGACCATATATATTTTTTGGGTTGTAATGCAACACTAGCATTTCTAGTAAAAGGAACTGCTAACCGTTTTTCCCTAGTTTGTGTAGTCTTTGAGAAAAAAAAAAAAAATACTGAACACCACTGGTACCCTATGGAAAATGCATTTCGAATAATTGCGCTCTTGTAACCTATAGGAAAATGATCCTTTTTTTTAATGAGGCTTTGAAAAATGTTAAAAATAGTCATTTTGCTTGGAAAAATGCGAAACAGTAATTATTGGGATCAAATGGACTTTTCATCAACGTGCATTTAAGCTATCGTCTGTTTCCTATTTGTATTGATTTCCATATCTAAAACTAGGGTGGGCTCGAATGTCGACACAGTATGATGAGAATAAAACGTTTTTGTGATATCTACTGTTTTTATTGGGAAAAGCATGTATATATCTTGAATTTGGATATACATTTTGGTTTTTAAACATAATGATCGTGACTCAATTGCTATTCTTGCAAAAAGCAAATTTGGTGAAAATTGGCAAAAAGTGCCCCCAAGCAAACACCAACGATTTAGTTAAATTGCAAAGTAGAAAAATTAATCTTGACATTGAATATTGTAGTTCAAGAAAAGTTGTTCTTGCCAAAGTAGTAATGTAATCATATTATTGAAATTTGGAAAAACTATAGTCTGTTTCAAAAACGTATTTTTTCAAGAAATGATTTCATTTAAAGCCATTCTTCAAAATTCTATGTAGTTTTTCCATATCAGAACGGTTTTGTCGGCAATATGATCAGTGCTAGATGACCTTTGAAAAACAAGGGAAGTAACTAAACATTATCTTCATGTCTTTTTGAACAGCACCGTATTTGGTCAAAAAATCAGTTCCAATTTTTGGGTCTGATAGACGGGCAAAAATTAATTCTCCAAATTCAGAGAGTGATCAGATAATGTTTTGAAGATATGATATGATCTAGATACACGCTAGCGCTTCATTTGGCCCGGGCGCTTAATTTTCGAAAAATTTTTTCATTACCGTATAGGTTACAAGAGCGCAATTATTTGTTTACATTTTACCGGCAAGTTTTTTACCCCAAGAGGTACTCAGAATAGAATCCTGTACGGCTTCTGATTGGATGATACAGGATTGGAATTACTTTTAATCGAAAGCTTATCCAATTAGGTCTGAAATATGCAGAAAATCATATTCACATTTTACAAAGTATAGAAAATATCTTCCATTTCTGCACGTCGGAGCCATAAAAAATATGCCTTTTTCCTTAAGCGAAAAAAATAGACGATCTTTTTCAACTGCATTTTAAGTCAATTTTTGTCGCATGAACATATATATTTTTTGGGTTGTAATGCAACACTAGCATTTCTAGTAAAAGGAACTGCTAACCGTTTATCCCTAGTTTGTGGTGTCTTTGAGAAAAAAAAAATACGGAACACCACTGGTACCCAATGGAAAATGCATTACGAATAATTGCGCTCTTGTAACCTGTTTGTTTGCTATTGCATGTATTGGGAGCAAATATTTCATGCATTTTTAAGACGAGAACAATTTGATTATAATTCCTTATGGGTTATTTCTGCAGTGGATTAACCTGGATAAAGGACAGGAATTTCGATTGCCGCTTGAAATGAAGGTATTTTGGATAGGGACAGATAATTCCTTCTGCAGAACGGCAAAGAGTTCTTAACGTGCAGAGAGTGTTGCACTTCACTAGCATTTGGCAATATACGTAATGTCCCCATTCAGATAGAATGAGAATTTGTACATCCACATCCAAACAAATTCCCCTCTATAGCATGGGTTTCGCCATACAAGCCTGATGGCCGTGTTTGGTTGTGATGCAAAGATATGAGTATCTTCATCTTCACTGACTCAGTGAAAATCCTATGTCTTTGCGATGAATTAATGAGACAGTAGTTAACTGTGGTTAAATTCTCGAAAATCGACGAAGAAGAGACAAATAACGGTGCATTGACAGGGTAAGCGTCTCCTGTTATAGATGCATCACCCGTCATGGGCAGATTTGCTGCAGTCCGTTAAAAAGCTATAAGCCAAAAGACACAAGTCAAACTAATCATGATAATGTACTTTGAATCTTTCGGGAACATCTGAAAAAGAAGATATTCATGTGTGACGTGTGTGCTTATTGCGAAACGCAATGTTGTCGAACCTTAAGTGTTTTATTAGAAAAGGTAATGAAAGAGCTACATGTGTCATGATCCAGGTTTCTCCAAATGTGGTCGAAGTGCTAAAACCAGATTTTACGCCAAACAATATATTTGCAAAAAATCAGGACACATATTGTGTAAGAGTTATGTCATCCAAACATTTTAAGGAATAACAAATAATTGTCGAGTTCTGTGCTTGTGCGAATTTGGAATAATTCAGTAAAACTTATTTTAGATTATTAAAACTCTTCAATTGCAAGCTTTAACATTCAGTAATTACCATTAATAAAAAAAAGCTCTGTTGTTCAAAGCTTTCAGTTGTTTTTTTTTTTTTTTTAATTTTATTCTATAAAATAATTTCAGGCATTTTGTAAAATGCCTTTCAATTTTTCCAGGCATTTTTTAAAATGACTAGAAAAATTAGTCATTATGTAAAATGCCTGAATCTTGCAGGCATTTTAGAAAAGGCCTAAAGTTTTAAGGCATTTTACAAAATGCCTAAATTTATAAAATGCCTGTAACATATATATATAGAGAGAAATTTTAAATAGCAAAAACATCCATGAAAACATATAAGTGATACATACAAATATGTCAAAGTCAATTGACGATGGTCGAAGTCATCAAGGAGTTATTACCCTTAGGAGAATCATATTCATTTCTATAATAAAACTTAACAAAACTATAGAAAAAAGATAGGTGAAAACTGAAATATGTGTTATTAACCAAATTGATCAGCAATGTACTTTATATATATTTCGTCTCAAATTTAGCTCAACAACGTTAGATTTGCAAATTTGCGTTAGTAAATTTATGCTCTTCCATCAGCAAGAGTGGAACCCTTACTTCTGTGACATCGTTGTTACACCGTGTCCAGCGTGCGTTCTATTCTAATATAGCTTTTGTTGGTCGATTAATGGTTTTCTTAAATTTGAGAAGAATTATATATATCAGAGGCGGATTTAGGGTGGGGTGGGGTGGGGTGGGGAGGCAGGGTGTCTGGGACCCCCTTTTGTTAGAAAATTTGGTTGATTATTTAGGGACAACTGAAGCCTAACTGGAGCGGGCCTCCTCTTATGGCAGTCAGTGGGCCCCCTTATGAAAATTTCTGGATCCGCCACTTTATATAGTATTGCGTTAGCTCTGTATAACCACGTGTTATCTGAAGAAGAATGTTTTGCATACAGTTGTTACATGTTTCGACGTGTATAATAAAATTAAGATTTGATGTGGCGGTATGGTACGACAGACAAAGTAGCTGATCTGAAAGGTACGCCATCTACTTGCCACTATACATCATGTACTGTGAAATACCCTAGATAAAAGCCGACGAGGAAAGGTATAATTCAACCAAGGAAAGGTATTTCAATATATAGACTACGACACGATGCAGGCGGTGTTGATACGATATCACAAGGGTTCAAATCCCGCTGACGGAAGAACAAAAATTCGCTAACGTAAATTTGCAGATTTAACATTTTGTGGCTAAATTTGAGGCGAATTAAATATGGTATGGCGTTAGTCCTGTTAAACCACGTGTTATCCGATGGAGAATATCTGTCATAAAGTTGTCACATGTTTAGACGTGTGTATATATAGATATATATTTATGAAATAATTAATTGTAAGCATAAGCGAAAGCATCGGATGACTCCTTATGGAGTAATTGGCCTTAATTGACAATTTCAATTTTTTTTTTTTCAATATTTATGTTTTTGTTCATTTTCCCGAAAACAATAACAGATGGGTGGAATTTGAAAACAGTTAAAAAACGTCAGCAATTTAAGATCTACAAAATGACAATGAATTAGACATATTAATTCTTAAACACAACTGATTGCTATAACGGTAAAAATACTTATATATAAAAAATCTATACCAAGTGACAAAATTCAATTTTATTCGTTCACTTATATAATATACGCGAAAAGTACATACACTGTAAATGAAAAGGAACATTTACAAATAACTGAATTCGGAGCAGCGAGATGCACGATCAAATATTATAAATAAAAAGAACTGTTGGGTTTATATAATTCATACAGCAACCTAACGCGACACATAAACAAAGAGTTGCATGACGTAATTGTATGAGTCAATAAGTTCAAATTCGCCGTTTCCGAATCATGCATTCTGGACAATATTTTCAAAAGCGAACACCAAAACGTTGTGATTGGTTAAAAACGTCGTCCTAAACAATGGAAACTCAACCTCTGAAGTAACTTATTTTCATTTTGGTGCACGAATAATGAGAATACCCATAGTCCATTATATTCTAAAAGGTGAATTTAAAACGATGTTCAGATATATATATTTTTTTTTACCATCATCGATGTTCATATACTTTTAAGAGATACATCTGCTATTTTAAGGTACTTCACGATGATTTCATCAACATTTTCTTTGTAAAAAAAAGTATTAAACATATGTTAACTATATGTACAAATAATTACTTGTCTTGTTTTATATCTCAATAGCTACCTGTTACATCATGCTTTACGGACACTTCCCCCATTCTTCTTTCATTCTCGTATACGTACATGGCTAACAGTGCTACAACAATGCCTTTGATGAATACTAATACATGATAGCTCATGTCTTTTGGGTAATTTCTTCAATAAATTGCTTCCGGAGTAGAAATATAAACCAAACATTCGTGTGTTTTATGTATATATATGCACATTATAGATCAAAGGGAGATAGTTAAACGTTCTTATAGAATTAATAAGCAGTCAGGTAAGACGGCGAACGTTCATCCTATAATGTACCGATTAAACATTAAGATTTTTAACTCAGTACAACGTTAATGATTTAAACTAAAAACAATCGATTTATACACAATTTTAAATATTTAAATGTTTACCTCTGTCACCAAACCGGTTTAGAATATAGCAAAGTGCTCTCGACCAATGAAATTGTAGGATTTGATGTCTCTTAATTGCGAAGAATGAATGTAAATCATGTTCTTAGTAAGGGATTATCCTATTATTTAGGTCTATTTACAGTTCAAAACAAAGAGTTTCTATAAATGAGTTACAACTGCCCCGAAGCACATTTATCAGATTGAAAGGATTTATCGCACAGTGATTGAAACTGACTAAAAGTTGAATTGTGAAACAAACAAAAAAGTTAAAAATATGTTGAATTTTACTGGTGCAGTAAAATTTGTACCTTTAATGTTATTATGAAAATATTAATAACTTCAAATTACTAAAAAAAATTGAATAATAAAAAGCAATGCAAAAAAAAAAGAAAAAGTTTTAAATAAAAATAACCTAAATCTGTAGTTTTCACAAACTCTGATTACTGGACCAGCGGTTGGGAAGAATAATTATTTCCATATTCCGATAAAAAAAAAAAAAAAAAAAAAAAAACAGGAATTTAATATAAGTTTTGAATATATTTAAAACTTTTAAAGGCATTCTATTTGAACATTCCCCTGACTGGATGAATAAGTATTTGATTTAAAAAGCCGGACCAAAATATTGGCTGTGAAATAAAATTAGTTGCAACTCATATGTATTTATTGATTTAAACTGTAAATAAAAAAAGAATAATTCCTCACTGAAATATTACATGATTTACAGTCATACTCACAATCAGAAAACATATACAATTCCTACCTTTTCTTTGTACTGTTGTGCCACCTAATGTCTATAACGCATGTGTTTCTTAATATTTCCCAAATTATAAGAAAGTCCTTACATCACTAAAACTAATCCATAAATGATGCCGAAAAAGGAAGTCATGCATCAGTTATAAACATTGCAATGACAATGAAACTAATTCTTGAATACAACCAATCATGAGATCATTTGAGCCTTGAGCACTTACAATATTCTAAGTTTGTAAGAGAATGATAGTCCCTTACTTCATGATAAGTACTCGCTAACGCTCGTACTTAATCATGAAGAAAGGGATTATCATTCTCTTACATATACTAAGTAATTGAAGTTGTGAATACTTTTAAAGTAATATTAGGTGACGAAGTTTGCAACACATTGTGTAAATGCGTAATTATTATTAGTTATATAACTCTAGTTTCTTATTGCTTACAAGTTGCCGCAGATACATGAATTTAGCCACACATTTACTGTTATAAACATTGTAATTCTTTGGCATAGGGATTCATGTTTATATCAAGCGTTCTAATGATTTGGACATTCAATATCGGATCAGCCAATCAAATTGCAGCATTGTCTGGCTAGGGGTATATAAGGCCGCGATTCTCAATGTTCCGTTAATATAGGTGACAGAGAAGAATACAAAGAAGAGATATTATTAGGTAAATATAAAGGGATATAATTATATTATTATTTCTATTTGCGACCGCACAGTCTGACACATTCCCATTTCCATTCTCAATTTTATTAGGATTGTATATAAGACATATATATATATATAAGGTTTGGCGCATGCGCAAGTGTTGAAGGCGAGTATTGTAGCTCGTGCGCATCAGTTTACCTAAATAATATAATTACGTTTAATAACTATCATATATCATTATAAAATATACGCTTGGGTTTAATTAAATAGAGTAAAGCGCTTTGCATATATGAACTGGGCGAATGCGCTTTTGGCATACCAATATCCTATTTAGGAATTAACCTGATACGTACAAATAAACAACGTTACAATTATAAGATGTCATCTACGCGACGTAACATGGTATACCGTCGTCCGTATGTGCGCACATTCACATGTCTTGTAAAAACTATAGATAATGCTTACATTGAACACCATGAAACTTGTAATGCACATTCAATTGGGTAAAAGAAAACCCTTTTGGTTTTTAATTTTATTTTTTGGTTCTGTCTTCTCACAGTTACGGGATTTAGAATGTAAGATTTAAGGCATTTTTTTCGCAAATCGCGCACTAACACAAGACTATACATTGTACTTTGATTGATTTCCTCAAACATTTTCACCGCTGTTGGGACTCTTGATTTTTCGTTTCAGAGTTACGGAATTTTAGCTGTCAGATTTCATCTTCGAAACGCAAAAATTTGAAGTTAAAGTATACTATGATTGAATGATTTATATATAATTATCCTTAAAGTCCAGCGACTAATATCACATTCATATTCAGGTAGATAAAATTGCATGAATATAATAAACTTACACCAAGATGTCGTTAAATGAAATTAGATACCCTGCATTTATCATGGTCTTCTCGAACATATGCAGCACACAAGTCTTCTTATTTCTAACGTTCATGATTAAAACGAAAGTGAAAACAAATACCGATGCATGCTATATTTTTCAAATGTTTCGTGAAAGGGAATGACAAATTATATTTAATTTTCTAATCGGTACACGTTATTTCCTTTGATCTATGGTGTGCATAGATGTAGACACAAAAACACCAAAAAAAAAAAAAAAAAAAAAAAAAAAAAAAAAACTTACGAATGTCTGGTTTATATATCGACTACACTAGAAATATTAAAAGACATGAGTTACGTATTAGTATTCACAAAATGGTTTGGGGGTCCGACAAAGGGAAAAGGGGACAGCGAATGAACGGTAAGATTGTGGTAAAAAGTAAAAGAGAGACGATGGCGGGAGAACAGGGAATACTATCTAGGGTACATGTATCCATGCTTGTGTGTTGAATTCTACGCATTTTGTCATCGTGATAATGTAAACGTAATAAGTAACATATTGGCGTTTGCATTATGATTTTCTAAATTGGGAGGAATGATTGACCCAACATAGCAGTACATGGGAGCGTAAAACAAATAAAATAACTTTTAAACGGTTTTTCCTTATTGGCATTTTTATAAAAAATCAGTCTTGCAATGAATTTGCCGAAGTACCAACGTACTATTAAGTGATAAGTTATTCAATAAAATGAAGATATTAATCTATTATCTATTTGTATTGGTATGTTTTCTGTGCATAATCGACAAACACATTAAAATAGAAGTGATTAACCATTTAAAATATTGATTAACCGATAAAATTAGCGATTAACCAATATAAATAGCGCCTTGCAAACAACAAAAAACAACCTATTAACCACAGTTTTTGTTACTGAGTAATTTGTAAATTATTTATGACGGCGTATAAATAATTTGACCTATATTTTATAAGGTTGGAAAATCTACAAAGTAATGTCTGATGAGTTAAAACCAACTCGATTACGAAGTTGAAGAGCATTAAAAACCAAAAGTTCCGAAAAATTGTGCCAAATACGGCGAAGGCAATTAATTTCTGTGGTAGAAAAACATGAGTGTTTAGAATAACACAACATTTTATAAACAGAAACTTAAAGAAAATAAACAAAACACTGATATTTCATGTCAATACAAAAGTGCAGACTAAAGCTACTGGGTGGTTATACTACAGGGGCCGAAACGTCAACTAGCAGTGGCATCGACATCAAAGATATTATGATTAGAATTTGGTACGATTGAAGTGATCGTTTTGTCTATTATAAACTCCAGTGGCACTCGAATCACAACAATTTTAAGGCTAAATCAAATAGGAAGTTTAAAAGCATTAAAAACCAAACATTTATCTACAGTGAGCCAAATACGGCTAAGGCAATCTATACCAGGGTAGAACATCTTAAAATATTAATTCAACATTTAATGAACAGAAAATGAACATATCAATGATATGTTATGTCAACACAAAATTGCAGACTTCTGGGCTACTGAAAAAACGAAACGTGTGTAAAAGCTGCGAAAGCCGGGAGGGATTATTGAAAATTCAAATTTAAAAACTCCCACGTTGGCGTTGTTATAAAAAGTGTTGTGACTTATTTTTTCACATTTAACACATTGATATGGATGTTTTGACTTGTAGCACTTAGAGCAGTATATATACCTAACCACCTTGATCTGTAAAATAACAAAAGGTACATGTACATAGAGGAAATACAGAAAAGAATTTAAACGAAATATAAATTTGAATTTGAAACTATTTAAGTAAATTCACATTTATCCTAAAAATTGCAAAACGCAAAGATTTTAAAATGAAAGAATAATTCAACACGTTCCTTTAGCAAAAAATGAAAAAGTTAAGTTAGTCAATGAAATATATAAACAAGTCTTAATTCATGCAAAACAAATTTCTTGTTAGAGGGGTCTAAATACAGCACAAACAACATTTTCCAAAAGACCAAAAAAGTGAAAAAGTATATTTTAACAAAACGCATTTGACTAACAGGTCGAACAACAAATGTTCTTAAACCCTGCTGACTGCCATTGGCGATTGCCAAATAAACGGATCACCGATGTAATAAATGGATCTTAATTAAAAATTTAATACTAAACAGAAAACAATAAACTTGCGGACAAGATGATATACCGCAAACAAAAGGTGCAAAGGATTTTGTACACCATATCCGGATTTCGACAATTAATGTCTCTTCAGTGATGTTAGGAATCGAAACGGTACTTGGAAAGCCATACAATTTACCTCAATTTAGGATAGACTCTTGAATTTTGAGGAGTCAAAATAGGATGAACGGATCATATAAACCCGAAGGCAAATATAATACAAGCCCAAACGAAAAAATATAAACAAGTCTAAATTGAAAACAACGTTCAAACCTATGATTGCGTTGGATAAAAACCGCAATTTTTATACGTGTGCATGCAAAACAAATTTCTTGTTAGAGGGGTCTAAATACAGCACAAACAACATTTTCCAAAAGACCAAAAAAGTATATATATATAGGCATATATTTTGGATTTTTTTTAATAGTTCATACATATAGGTTTTTTTTATATGTGTCTGATAGTGTTGATCAGGATTTAACACGTGTGACTATATGATCCAATCTCAGCTTACCGTTCAAAATTGATGACATTAGTTGAATGATTTTTCTTCACGATTTGCTGCATATTTGAACATGTATTACATGGACACTTTTTATTTATAGGACCAATCGTGCATTGATGAGTTGTCAGGATTTTATCTTTTGATTAGATTTGATTTTTATATATATTTCCTGTCTTATTGAAATATAAACGTTGGTACCAGCATTTCTTTACTTTCAGCATTGTCCAGAATACTATTCATGTCCATATGTTGAAGGAAAAAAAAACACTTACGGACCGACCATTTAGCTTCAAAGGGGTATCTTCTTTCTGAGTAAGAACATTATTTATTTTTCAACGGTATCACCCAACTATTTTCATTTTTTTCGAAATTAGACGATTATATACGGTATACGGAAAATCGGGAATCAGAACATTATTTTGTCATCTGCTTGACCACAATATATTTTTCTCATAAAATTGGGTATCAAAATATTTTTAGAAAAAGACATACCCCTTTTTTTTAAGTTAAATGGTCAATCCCTTAGTGTACTGATATAGAATTTACTGGAATTGTTTGAAATATAGTTATTGATGCTAACGTAAATATTTTAATCAAAAGACAGAAAATATGTCGGTGAAACAAAAGTTCAAATCTAATTGAAATTTAAAGTGCCCATGAACTCTCTGATCATGCACGAGTGATTCTATTCATAAAAGTGTCCGTGTAACAACTAAAAAGTGTCCGTGTATCATCTAAAAAGTGTCCGTGTAACACCCGTTAATGTACTGTTTTTCTATAGCTCTGCTGGGGGTAAAGTCGTACAACGTATATTATTCAGGTTTTCAAACCTGTTTTATTGCTTTAGAAAATTAATGATAAAACTATATACCGCATACCACACAGAGATAGCAAACATTTATTTGTTATTTGTAGTACCCCCAGAATGCTTGTTTACCTTGTTCTGTCTCATTGACATATTCATATCCCTCATTTTTTAATCTATTTTAGAAGGCGACCATACGGTATGGGTTTTTCTCATTGTTGAAGGCCGTACGGTTGCCTATAATTGCTTACATCCACTTAATTTGAACTTGGGTGGATAGTTGTCCCATTGGCAATCATAGCACATCTCCTTATTTTTCTTTTCTCATTCATTGTACCACGTTATGAATTAAGGTGAATTATTAAATGTAAGCAATAGATAGGTATTATTTGCCTGCAGGTTAATATGAATATTAAATGAGTGTTAATGGTTTCCTTTGTAGAGGTTTGACACTTACCAGGAAGCTATTGAATGGTAAAGTTGATGTCATCGCTTTCAATGAAATTTAAACGCCATCATGATTTGGTTGACGGCTTCGGAATATCTTTGTCACAAATGACAATAGATATGTTCCACTTGCCGTAGCGAGGATCACGTTCTCTTTCTCGGTAAATTCATCTACAAGTCTATTTATAATATGCGTGCATGTCGAGTTACACTAAGGGAGCAGGATTTGATTACCAATCCGGAGCACTTTGATTTGCCCACATTGTTTTGTAGGGTTCGTGTTGCCCAATCTTCAGTTTACTATGTACTATTTTGTGGACTGTCTGTTCGTCTCTGTTTTTTATTGTCATTTTGATATCGTTTGTTTTTTAAAATTATGTTTTTCTAATGATAAAACGGAAAGACGAACATTTTTTAAATATTTCTAAATTTATTACAAATTCGATCAGAATAAAG